>JAXCGZ010005662.1:152500-207500 GCA_037179515.1 Halocaridina rubra
TCTAAGCCATAATACACAGAAAGTTCAGAGAAAATATACCTTTTCTTCTTTTGCTGTTACCAGGTCATCTGTCCTCATTCTATCTTACAAAACAATAAAAATGCTTTCCAAGAACTAAATTGGAGGAAGAAGGGCGGGTATTGACGAGTAGCATAGAGATGCAGAAACTACAATTTTCATTCCACAAAATGTCATGTTTTCTGTTTGTCTCCATGCATCCTGTCAATTGTATTACAAATACAGATTCTGAGGAGGGTAGAATGGGGATTTTAAACTTCTTATAAAGATAATAACCAATTTTAAACTTGAAATTATTTCCTTTCATTATTATTTGGAGCCAGGTTGCTCCCTGAACAACTACTATAGATACCTGTATTAAAAAACAAAATACAAGGATATATATGCGTTAGTGATAAATAGAGGCTGTGGAAAACTTACAAGTGGCTAATGTAATATCATGTGCATATAGTAACATATTCCCTCTGTCAAGGTAAAGGTAAAGAAAACCTGTTTTGTAATGAAAAATGTTAAGGTAGATTATAATTGCATTCACAGGGCAACGTTCGTTTTATTAGAATGATTACTGATTGCCTTCTTGCATGCAGTGTGTGGGAAGACTGGGTCAAAATGAGCTAACTGGGAAACACCCACAAGCTGCTTGAGATAGCTTTTTCCTCTTCTGACGACTGTTAATTCATTGATTCTGCATGATGTGGCAAGGGAAGTGTGGATTATGGCTTTTTTCTAAATGTAGAATTGAAAAGTCTCAGAGGTGATGAACCTTGATTCCAAAAGCCCGAGCCCTTTATTGAGATCCCATGTTGGGGTTGGGAGACATTAAGAAGGCCTTATCTGAGAAAGACCCTTCATGAATTTAACAATGTGTTTGTAATATAGGCCAAAGGCTGCTTTAAAAGTAGCAATCGTCACTGTTGAGAGATTCTCTGACCAGAAATTTAAGACTAACCTGACAACATTCCTGGCTAGATACTACTTTTGAATAAAAGCGGTAAAGGAAGATCAGACAGTTTCTTCCTTTCTTGCTATGTAACTCACCCACTGTCAGGAGACCTAATTCATTTGACTCATTTATTCTGCAAGAGAGAAAGAGATGAGTGGCTTGGTAATATTGGTGGGTGAAGAGACACTTTTTCTGAATTCTCTGTGAGCCAGGGCCCAGGCCTCCATCAGCCGTTGAGCCAGTAAAACAGATTACAAAAATGAGTTTGTGGCTGGAACTCCTAGTGTTTTATATATATATATATATATATATATATATATATATATATATATATATATATATATATATATATATATATATATATATATATAGTAATCCCTCGCTATATCGTGGTTCACCTTCTGCGAATTCAGTGCATCACGGATATTTTTGGCGAGCATATGTATTTTATATCTCAGATTTTCTGGGTATATCACGTGAATCCACGATATGTGGAAATATTAAAATTTCCAGTATTTTAATTATTTTGTTGATAAAAAAAAGTATTTACTAGCCTAAGAATGATAAAACAGTAAAATATAGTAAAAAACATAAATTTAAACATGTAACTCACAGTATTGCATCATATAAAATATGATACCGGTATTGGCGTTTAGGAATACGCAAAGGGTCGCACCTACGTGAGATAGTACATATTAAAATTTCCAGTATTTTCATTATTTTATTGATAGAAAAAAAAGTATTTCCTAACCTAAGTATAATAAAACAGTAAAAAATAGTAAAGAACATAAATTTAAACATGTAACTCTGCACCATATAAAATACGATACTGGTAGCGGCGTCTTGGAAAACGAAAAGAGTTGCACCTACGTGAAATAGTACACGAGATGTTATTGGCTGATGGGTGGGAGAAGACGAATCACAGAATTGTGTTCTGTACACTGGGGTCTGATTGGCTTTTTGATTGAAGCTTGATTCTCCCAGCATCTTCCATTGTCTCGCCTCACCCATTCAATTACTCAAGTGTGTGCCTTTCTCGTTGTGACTCTTAATACGTTGTGATTTTGTTTTTTGTGAAACTTTTGATTGTGTATTTCAACCCCCTGCAATGCCGCCCAAGAGTCTTTCATCTTCTAAGGCTTCTGGTAGTGAGCCTAAGCCTATGTAAAGAGTGAGTTGTTAATAGTGCAGGGAGGGTTTATACAGTAAAGGTAAAAATAAATGTAAAATACCTGTAATAAATATGGTGCTGCTATTTCACAGATTTTCACCTTTCACAGGTGGTCCCGGAACCGAACCCCCGCGATAAACGAGGGATCACAGTAAATATATATATATATATATATATATATATATATATATATATATATATATATATATATATATATATATATATATATATATATATATATATATATATATAACTCCGCATTGACTATGCCTCTGGCAGAGAACGATTTTTGACAGGATGCATGTAGATAGCACCCTGCAATACCTTACTATTATTAGAGAGAGTTTGTATAAACAACATTGATTGCTGTATTCATCTCAGGGTACACTGACTTGGGAGTTTAAAGTGCAAGAGGGGGGAGCCTGGGCAGTTTACAGGGAAATGCTCATTGCTCATAACGTATCCCTAACACTTCCCCATTCTTTCTTAAGCACACCCATTATTTCTTATAAAATACTTCATTTTAAAAATATGCATAATTTATCTTTACAACATTGTACTTGATGTTCATGTTTCTAAATTAAACTAATATGAAAGTTGAAATTACATACATAATACTGAATAGCCACATTCTAGGTAGAGAACATACAACAAAAGAGTAGGGTTGCAGAGTAACATAGCAGCAGCACATCTATTTCAGGTTCATCAAGTGCTCATCTGATAAGAAATGTAATAGTAGCATACATGTGCCTTAACCAGGGGAAGGTACTAAAATTTAAGCATTTTATCACCAGGATACCCTTAAAAGTATCTAGGTTTTGCCTGTATGAACATACAATTAACTTAGCAAATATTACTCTAACAACAGAGTTTTCATTAATTATAAATTTAATCAACCTTTACTTTTGTTCCTTATATGTCTATTTTTTTAGGTCACTGGAAAGATGTTCCACTAACCTGGAGGTACATGTATACTTGGGGTAGTATTGCATTAGTTGGTCTCCTCTTGTTGAAGATATTGGCCAATATCTTTGCCACAACAAGCGATAATGATGGTGATCTTTACCAGTTTTACGAAGCTGCAGCAGGAGTTGTTAAAGCATGTGATCGAGGTTTACTCATGGGAGCTCCTATAGAATTCAATCCTCTTCATCAGGTAGCCACTGCATTTAATTTTCATGCTAGGAAGGCGCAAAACTTCAGTCCGGATGACCTTGCAGCTATGGAATCAGAATTTAACACTGTTCAGCAAAAAGATATAATTACAGTGATGAAACCATTGCATGAATTACAGCAACCACCTCTTGAAAGGTTTTTATTGCAGTACAAGAATGCTGCTAAACCTGTAAAGCTCCTGGGTATAATTAATAACTGGCCAGCTCTTAATCTTTGGAATATTCCTTATTTAAGACAAGTTGCTGGAGCTAGAACAGTTCCAGTCGAAATAGGGGCAAGATACACTGATGAGTCTTGGTGTCAAGCATTAATGACTATAGATAATTATATCACTAGATATATAACTAGTCCTTCCTCTGGTACTCCTATTGGATACATAGCTCAGCACCAGCTACTGGATCAAATTCCCGAATTATTAGATGATCTTATTACACCTGATTACTGCCACTTAGGTGAAAAAAGTCCTCGACTCAATGCATGGATTGGACCACAAGGAACTGTCAGTCCATTGCATCATGATCCAGATCACAATATCCTAGTTCAGGTAAGTGTTAATAATCTTGAAAATATTTTAGACCAGATTTTACAAATCATGTTTTGCAACATTATTTTGATGACTGCTATCAATTTTTAAATAATATTTTGTTTCTTAGGTAGTGGGTTACAAATACATACGACTGTATGGTGAAGATCAAACTGAATACCTCTACCCTCATCCAGATCCTTTACTTAACAATACATCACAGGTGAATGTTGAGGGTCCTGAAAATCCCAGTCAGCCCCTCCTGAAGAAAGCACAATATCAAGATCTCATTTTAGGCCCTGGGGAGGCAGTGTATATACCACCTCGATGTTGGCATTATGTAAGGTCACTCTCTTTATCATTTTCAGTGTCATTCTGGTGGGTATGAAAATAATTCTACCTAAATTTGACCTGGTGAGTCACATTATATAATATTCTGACAAGTGTTGTTATATTGAAGTAATAACATAGGCTTCTATTATATCAAGGCATAGAATTATTAATTGACATTTAAGACAAAGGAGAACTGGTTGCTAGAGTATATATATATATATATATATATATATATATATATATATATATATATATATATATATATATATATATATATATATATATATATATATATATATATATATATATATATATATATATATATATATATATATATATATATAATCTGTTACAAACACCTTTTTTGTACAAATAAAGTTTCTCTTGAAAAATATTAGCCTCTTTTAGTTACTTTCGCTATTTCCTAATAAGCTCATGCGACCTTAGTAATAAACTAACAAAATTAGAAAACATCATCTTTTCTACATTGATTGTCTTTGATTAATATTGGTCATTGCAATGCATACTGTGTTTATAAATGCACTGCTGTATATTCTTTGAAATTTCGTCATCTTAAAGAGCTTAAGCTTTCTATATTGAGGTTCATGTACTTAATAAGTTATTATCATTTGTACTTACGAGATATAAAAGCTTCAGAGTATAGTATAAGTTACTTAAACTTTAATTTCCCCTTGACTTTTTGATGAAAATACTGTAACATAATTTCCTTTAAAAAAAATAATTCTAGTCCTGATACAATATTGCTGAAACATTCTATTAATGTAAAGAGTAATAAAATTATGAATTCTGTACTTTAAAGTTATTCGATTATCTTGATAATAACTGTAAACGAGCATGTTCACAATACTGTGTAGTATACTGTACTAAGATATAGAAACCAAGAATACAGTTCTCTAAGCAGTGTAATTCTGATTCTTAAATATTATTACCTTTTGGAAAGTCGTAAAGCCATCCAGTCAGGATTCCATTAGAGCATTAATAGCAATAATAATAACAATAATAATAATAATAATAAAAATGAACAGATATATTTTTATTCTATCTAGTTCTACATGAGAGAAATTCGATACCAATTGTGCATTATCTTTTGTAAGGAAGAATTTTGGCTTCTAGAGGGACATTCGTGGAACAGTTTTCAACGACAAAAATATTTTACTACCCACTTATATTCAGCTTTGTTTTCTTTCCCTCTATATTTTTTTATTGTCGTCTTCAGGCATAGTAATAATTATAGGCTCTCCATAATCTGACCTCCCATTATGTGCTTTGGTAGGAACAAATAAGTTTACTGGAAAATCTGAAAGATAAGTGCAAAGATTGATTTGTAGAAGATATAATTCCTGCATGAAATAGAGTGAGAGAGATTATCTGGAACCCCAACACACACTCCCTCTCCCTCTCACACTCATTCAGTTTATGTATGCACTACACTAGTTTCAAAACACCATGCATCAAATATCCCTGTTGAAGAGATATAGAGAGAAGTATCTCCCACTGAAATAATTTTGACAATACTGTAGTTTCCTGAGGATTTTGTATGCTTGCTTTTGGACGCCTCGAACCTCCATCATCAGGCAGCTAAATGAACGCTGATGAGCAGATCTATCCTGGAGAAAGACGATTGTTTGAAGGCTCTGCTTCCATAAGAATGCAAATATCTCTTCCCAACAGAAAATCCTCAACAACCAGTGTTTAAATTTTGTTGTTCCTCAGTGTTGGTCCAAGAAATCCGGTGATGTATTGCAAGGGCATGGAATGTCTGGGAATTTAATAAAGGGGAACAGCATCAGAGTGGACTGTATGCTTTACACTAATCTCAAAACGCCATGCATCAAATATCCCTGTTGAATAATTATAGAGAGAAGCATCTCCCATAGTGGTAATAAGTCTCTTCATTCAGAAATAATTTTTTTAATAGTTTCCTGAGGACTTGGAATGCTAGCTTTCAGTGTCCTCGAACCTCTATCATCAGGCGGTTAAATGAATACTGATGAGCAGACCCCTCCTGGAAAAAAATTAATGATTGTTCGAAAGCTCTTCTTCCGTAAGGGTACAAATATCACTTTCCAACAAAAAATCCTCAACAACCAGTGTTTAAATGTTACCGTTCCTTGGTGCTGGTGCAAGTAATACAGTGATATATTGTAATTTTTTTCATATTCCTGTTATTTGGATTAGATATGTTGATGATATTTTAGAAATTATTGTTTAAAGATATTGATGCTAACACCCTTTTCTCAAAATTATATGAACAAGTACCTTCGATTAATTTTGCGCTAGAAACTGAAAATGTTGAGTGTCTTGACTTTTTAGATATTAATTAGTTAATATTAAATGAATAAGTCTCCTCAATTAAATACCCTCTGGAATATAACTGAGTCTAGTAAAAGCATACAGTCCTCTCTGATGCTGTTCTCATTTAATATGTACCCAAAAATTCTGTTCCCTTTCAATACATCACTGGATTCCTCAGACTAGCACCAAGGAACAGTAACATTTAAAAACTGATTGTTGAGAATTTTCTATTGGAAAGAGATATTTGTACCCGTATCGAAGAGGAGCTTTTGAACAATTGTCATTTTCCAGGAGAGGTCTGCTCACCAGTGTTCAGTTAACTGCCTGATGATGGAGGTTCGAGGGCTCTGAAAGCTAGCATTTAAAGTCTTCAGGAGACTATTATCAAAAATTATTTCTGAACGAAGAGACTTATTACCACTATGGGAGATGCTTCTCTCTATAACTCTTCAACAGGGATATTTAATACATGGTGTTTTGAAACTAGTGTAAGGTATGCAGTCCCCTCTGATGCTGTACCCTATATCAAGTACACAGAGATTCAGTTCCACTACTATAGATATACAAGGTGTCCAAGACCAACTACGCAGTTCCGTTCCTCACCATGCGTCGTAACTCAATTTTCCATGTTAGTAAAAATGCACCTAGATAAGAAACTACGTTACCCACCTATGATAACGATAACACTTTTGTGACATATGAAATCAATACTTGGACTAAAAAATACATGAAGAACATATATATAAAATAAAATGAAATTAAACAGTAACAAAAATAAGAGAACAATTCCTTACCTGATAGATCAGATGATAACAAATAAAGTGAAAAGTATACCCTATTGGGACGTAGTTCCCTTCTCAATTTCAGATCACGAGCTAAACATAAACGTACCCAAAAGGTAGCCTCTTTTCAAGAGGTACTTCATATATATATATATATATATATATATATATATATATATATATATATATATATATATATATATATATATATATATATATATATATATATATATATATATGTAGTAACCGTGGCTCAAGCGGTAGCGTCCGCGAATTTGAGGTGTCAGGTCGAGGGTTCGCGCCCCGCCATGGTCTGAGCTTAGCAAGGGCATGCACTCAGGGTAACGACTACATCTGCCAAAACAAGTCCTTCACAAGAAGGCAACCGTCCTAGCCCTTGGTAGAAAAGGGAACACAGCACTTGATATCATTTGTGAAGCATTGATCAACAACATAAATATACTTAATGGAATCTTTAATCACAGATAACGTCGATTTACAGGTTGAATTTCTACCAAAAGTCTTTCATGAATGCCTAGATAATTGCACACCCATTGTAACAAAAATAAACCACCCCTCAGCCCCCTGGCTAACTAATGACATCAAAGATGCAATGCAAATAAGAAATTAAATACAAAAAGAGCTAAAAATAAATAGCTATGACTCTCTGCAACTGTTATAAAATAGAGAAGAAACATATTAGATCCCTCATTGATATAGTGAAAATAAACTTACAAAAAACAATTTAATGGCTCCAAACATGATACAGCAGCAACATGGAAAGGGATAAGAAGCATGATGACTACCTCAGAAGGTTATGAAAATATTACGAAGTTTAAAAACAAAGCAGAAAACTTTAATAACTATTATGCTAACGTTAGCAAATATACATATGAGAAAACATCAACTCAGTGAACATGAGTAATTGCTTAAATGACGATTCTTCCAATGTAATCATCAGAGCTTACGTCAAGATCAATCCTGCCGACTGTGCTACCATTGTTCTTACCATAAAGAGCCTAAGAAACTCTGGCTCTTGTGGTCCAGATTGTATACCTTTTCAACTCATCAAAGATGCTTTACCTGTGATTGTATCTTATATTTTAACTATTGTAAACACCTCCATTGTTACTAGAAGGTTTTCTGATTCTTGGAAAAAAATCACATGTAATACCTCTTCATAAAAAGGGGGGCAGTGAAGATATGACAAACTATCAACCCATTTCCCTCTACCAATTTTCAGTAAAATATTAGAAAAAATTGTTGCATGCCAACTAATGTCATAGCTACAGAAAAACTGGCTATTAGCTATTAACTTAAAAAGGTATGTCCAGGACAGTTCAATGTTAAGTCTTCCTTCAGTTACGGTTCTTTTTCTATGCCTACAACCACACTGAATATTCTTGGATATTCACCACACATCTTTTATTATCCCTTTACATCTGACAAGTCATTACACTCCCCATCTCTGCTTCTCTTTACTTTATGTATTCTTCGTGCCCAGGCCGGTGAGGGCTGCTTTATTTTATAATTTCTTTTGGCCCGTATTGGTGTCACAATCATAAAAAAAAAGAAAAAAAAAGCATGGTTTCAGACCGAAACTCTCTACGGAAACTGTACTGCTCCAAGTTACTAATCATATTTACAATAATACAGATAAGAAAAATCTCTCTGCTTGTATTACAAGACTTATCAAAAGCCTTTGACAGTGTAAGCCATGAAATTCTTATTAATAAATGTACTAACCTAAATACTGACTCGACCAGGTTTAGAGAGTATTTATCTAATTGCAGACAGTTTATCTGTCTAAACATCATTATCTCTACTCCAAAAAATGTATCATTTGGTGTTTCCCAGGATCAGTCCTTGATCCTATCCTCTTCTCCATTTACGTAAATGATCTATCTTGTTTCATTTCCGACTGTTTAGTTGTACAATATGCAGATGACACTCAGCTACTCCTTAGTGGTGATATTAATAATCTTCCAGAGCTAACCGTAAGAGCAGAAATCACCCTATCAAAAATTGAAACCTATTTTCAAGAAATTGGGCTGTTAATTAAGGAATGTAAAACACAAATCATGTTTATTAGTTCAACAGTTGTTGAATCTCTAGCCCTAAGTCACATCAATTATTGCACAACTGTATGAGGAGCTACCACTAAGACTCAGATAAATAGAATACAGAAGCTTATTAATTTTGCAGGACAAGTTGCCCTGGGAGGAATAAGAAAATATGACCACATCACACCAGCTCAAAAGAAATTGGTGGCTGCGGGTAGAAAACAAGATCGCTTATACTATTTACGATTTTGTATACAAAATTTTGAACCATTATCATCTTAACTGGCTATTTAATATCAAAACAGTCAGGGATATAAGGGAAACCAACACATGACAGAGTAGTGAGCTCTTTATTCAGAAAACAAACACAGATGCAAAGGTGATTTCTATTACAGGGTCAACACTGGACCAATATTCCAGAACATCTTAAAAATACATCCTCCACAGCTTTCAAAGGCAAACTATATAGCTCACACACTAATCAAACTTAATTATTTAATGTAGTTTCCCTTAATACTACCATTCTATATGTAAATTTATATCACCTTTGATCTCTAAGTTAGGAACTAATTATTATCATTGTAAGGAATACAAATATAGTGATGATGCCGATAATAACGATCCTGTATCAAGTGTTATTATTACTACTTTATTATGAACATCATTGTTACCATTCTTATTATGATTATTGTTATTATAATTTTTACACATCTGTTAAATCAAGCTAATCTTAATTTTCTAGGAAAGCTATGCAGTATATCTATTCGCTGTAAGTGTATGTATTACCCTCTTACTTATTAGTTCAATTACACGTCTACTTATAAGTGTACTCTTAGTTTTGTAAAACGATTGCCATTGTCAAAATGACAATTGTTATATTGCTATATTTCGGACTTGAGAAGGGGTTCAGTTAGGATCCGAAATATAGCGTTATTTTTTCTATGTGTTGTTTCACTGATGGGCTTCTTTACCATATATATATATATATATATATATATATATATATATATATATATATATATATATATATATATATATATATATATATATATATATATATATATATATATATATATATATATATATATATATATATATATATATATATATATATATATATATATATAAGCTTCATTGAAAGTGAATATTATGACTGGATTTTTATTTCGATTATATCTTTGAGTCATGGTAAAGTTTTATTCTCAAACTCTTTAATGAGGTAAAACTTTTTTGAAGTAAGATTTTCTATGATTACCAATGGCAGCCGTTTTCCAAATGACCATTCTCTTGTTAATACTGTAACTGGATAGTCGTTATGATAGAGAGAAATGAAGTTGTGAGTGCTATGTTTTATGCATAAACAGCTAAACACTGAATGTACAGTGACGAGATTATGAGTATGTTTAGAATTTTAAGGAGATGAGAAAATGCTGAATGCCAAGGATGTGTTGACTGAGATATCCAAAATAAAGAGGAAATAGACTAAGATGATACTTGATATGAAAGGCATATTGGATTTACTCTAAATATGGAATAATTCAGAGAAATAAGTACTAGAGTTTGTAGTCGGGCTGATTGCCCATTCAGTGAGTCAAGATTTGGAAGGAAAGGTTAAGATTCAGTTATGCACCCCATCAATTTGTGAACTAAAATATTTTGGGTTAAGATTTGTTTTTTCACCCCTTCCATAGACTGCCTGAGAAATCAGCATTACCACCAATTCATGAAATGTGCCATACTGCTGTTTAAACCCCTAAATTTGCCCCATTAAGGTATTTTAAGATTTCAAATTTGAGTTGGGTTAGTGTCAGGTAGGTTTAGTCAGGTTAGGTTAGGTTGATTAGGTTACTGAAGCACTCACCGCTGCCCACCAATCTTGGCCCTAACACACAAAAATAGTAATTTCCGTCAAAGTTATCAGATTAATTCATAACACATCAAAACCTATTGGAAAAAAATTCTTTGGTCCAAAAACTGAAGGTGAGCATAAACTGAATCTTAACCACATTTTCGGATAGTTTTTGAATGAATGTGGTAATTGCTTATGTCGGAAATCACTATTTTGTGTTAAGGCCAATATTGGTGGGCTGCTGTAGTTACTAAAATAACCTAACTAATCTGAGTAATATAGCTTAACCCAGCTGGTTTAACCTAATTCAAATATATAGTCCTTAATAGGGTAAATTTGGGTGTTTATACAGCGGGGAGAACATTTCTGGAAGTGTTGGCAACATTGATTTCTCGGGTAGGCTATGGGAGGGAAGCATAAAACTAACCTTAACCCTAGTTTTTCCTTAATGGTTCTGAAGTGTTTTCATTTACTCTGATTTTTTTGTTTAAATCACTATTTTTTTTTGGTGTGAAAGATACGTTGTGGGCAGCAGTGGGTACTCAGCTAACCTAGGGTAGCTCAGGTTGAAGCCTCACTGGGTGAATTTAGGGTAAATTCTTATAATTGCACCCGTCTCAATTTGGCGGTAAAAATAATACCTTTCTTATAGCTTCTACATATTTTTTAATCATTATTACCTTAAAGGCCGTCAGAGAAATGCTAATCTAACCTATAAAAGAGTAACTCACAACGTTTTTCCTATGGGTTTTGATGGTCTTTTTTTTCTTTTTTAATGAATGTTGCAGCAAAAACTGTCGTAAATTACTATTTCTTTGATTGGGTTTGGTTACGTTATGTAAGCAATTATTTTCCAACAGTTATCAATGTCGTATTCATTAAAAAAAGAATTAAATAAATTAATATATATATATATATATATATATATATATATATATATATATATATATATATATATATATATATATATATATATATATATATATATATATATATATATATATATATATATATATATATATATATATATATATATATATATATATATATATATATATATATATATATATATATATATATTCACCACTAAATTAAGATGGGCGCAACA
Source organism: Halocaridina rubra (assembly GCA_037179515.1). NCBI lineage: Eukaryota > Metazoa > Arthropoda > Malacostraca > Decapoda > Atyidae > Halocaridina > Halocaridina rubra. The sequence goes on from JAXCGZ010005662.1 coordinate 164,783, forward strand.
GTAAAAAAAAAAAAAAAAGATTATGATGCACCCCTTCATAACTAGTATTTATAGCTCATCAAATAGTATTTCTTTAACATGTATGTCTAAACCCCATGTCACCCACTCCTAGAAAATGTTAATTAGGTAACATTACGGGAATAAATTTATTATTAATCATTAAAAGTAAGATGGTATACGGTGGGTGAGAAAAGCCACAGTTGTTCCCTTGAGAAGTGAGAGAGACCACCAAGTCTTGACTGATCCACGTTGTTGTATAAACACCCAATATTACCCTAGTAAGGTAGGTAACTGACCTACCTAACCTAGGTTAGGTTAGGCTAGCAGTGTCTCTCGCCTCTCAAGTACATTTATTTGCTCGAGCTTTACCTAAATAACAGGTTTCCAAGAGTAGACTTGAGTTTTAGACAATTGACAGAGCATTACTATTTGTTGAGGTATAAATACGAAGTTTGGAATGATGCAAAAATATATTTGAACCATTTTCAGGTATTTATATAGCAGCACAGATATGATTTTACAATTAGACCCATCTTAGAATGGAGGTGAAAAACATATTTTCCCTACAGTCTTTAATGTATTTTGAATTAATGTGACCTTGAAAAATGTCGGAAGTGTAGGCTATGCTAATCTAACCAAATTAAGCTAGCTGTTGTATAATGAATAAAAAAACGGACAAAAAATTCACTACTCACCCTGGCAACTGGTTCAGTATATTAAATATACTGTGCATTAGGTAATACCTGAGTAACTAAAACAAGCACAACCCAGGAAAGTACTAGACAATATTCACCACAACCACCTCTCTCTCTCTCTCCCACCAACGCCTTGACACTACTCGGTGGCTGGAGTACAACTTCAAGAGACAGAAAATGAGAGATCTAGGAGTAAACATACTGGCAGATTTGTCTCCAGAAATACATATAAATGGCATAGTAAGGGCAGCATATGCATTCTTATCAAATGTAAGGGTAGCCTTCAGGCACATGGACAAGGAAATGTTCAGAAATATTTATGTAACCTATGTGAGGCCAAAACTCGAATATGCAGCCCCCTTTTGGAATCCGCACTTGAAAAAGCACATAGCTAAGCTTGAAAAAGTTCAAAGACATGCCACGAAACTGGTGCCAGAAATACGCAATCTCAGTTATGATGAGAGGCTGAGGGAATTAGACTTACCATCACTCGAAGCTAGAAGACTAAGGGGGGATATGGTGACAGTCTTTAAATTCCTTCATGGTTATGATAGAGTGGATAGGGATCGATATTTCGATATGGCTGGCTCTAGAACTAGAGGTCATAGTTTGAAGCTTCGTAAGAAAACTTCTTTGCAGGATGTAAGGAAATACTTTTTCAGTGTAAGAGTAGTTGATAATTGGAATTGGCTAAGCGAGGAGGTAGTTAATGCTATCTCAATCCATAGTTTTAAGGACAGGTACGATAAGTATCACTAAGTCTAAAATGGAACCGATGAGGAGACGGGAAGATACGAGCTTTGGGCTCTTTCCCGTAAACACAATTAGGTAATCACAGAACACTCAACACTACCCCCAATATCCATTACCACACCGCTCATGGTCACTCTTCTACCTTATAAACTAAACAAGCAGAATAACTAATCTAATCAAAGCAATAAGGATTATACTGCCAGAAAACTCGGTGATACAAGAAAAAAAAAAAAAAAACATTGAAGAAACCATGAACACAGGCAATAACCAATATCTATATAACTACGCTGATTTGCATCCCCTCCCCCCATCTCTGGATCAGTTTAGTCTTCATCACTATCTCCCATAAAAATAATCCCTCATCCACCATGGTTCCCATCCTGTTATGATATAAGTGATCTAATCCTTTATTGATAATAAGGTTATTCCCTTTATCGCACCTATTTTGTTTTCATTGTACTTCTACCTATTTGGTTTCTAATGTTTATATTGATTGAGCCGACCGGCACACATCTTGCAACAATAAACTGGAAGCCATGATATACGCTCATTATTAATACAAACCTTTACATTTGGCGACGAGTAAACCCTTCATGGATATGGGAAACCTCTTGAGTTTGGTTATATTACTGGCTTAAATAGATTCGCCTTGCAAGATTTCTGGTAGGTGCCAAATGTTTTGTTTGCCGATGCCAGGATTAGGCTACCATGGTTATGCCTAATTGGATCCTGGATTGATGCTGCGTGATTCACCTCGACTAGGCTAGTGTTGGATTTAAGCCTAGGTGCCCTGTATGATGTTGCTGCAGTTTTGGGCGCATGTTTCTTCAAGCCTAGCATACGTTTTTGCTACCCTAGCATATCGAATTGTCAGTTGTTTGGGTGCTACATTAGCCTAAGTGTTTGTGGATACTGGTAATATTACAGAATAGGTCCGCAATGTCGTCGTCGTTGAATCAGATTAGAATTGATTGTTTTAATCCATCGAAAATTTCCTTGGAATTATGGCTAAGCCTATTAGAGGCACATTTTAGTCATTTAAATGTCACTGAGGCTGACGAGAAAAAAAATCTCCTGCTTGTGTCATTGGGTACTGATGTTTTTAGTGTTTTAGGCAATCTTTGTGCTCCTGATTTGCCCCACACAAAGTCTTATGCAGACTTGGTTCAGTTATTGAAAGGTCATTTTATTGTTACGCCTTCTTATCACAGAAGTTTGCTAGCCTTCCAGCAAAGAAAAAAAAGGAAGGATGAGAGTGTAAAAGAATTGTATGCTGATTTAAAGGCTCTAGCAAAGCATTGTAATTTTGGCAACCAATTTGATGGTAGAGTAAGAGATCAGTTATTTATGGCTGTAGATGCTGAAGTTTATTTTTCAAATATAGTGGCTCTCAACATAGATCTCCAAGCAATGACCTCTCAGGCTATTTTGGAGAGAATTTTGAACATGGAAAAAGCATTTGTAAGTGAGAAAGATGAGGTTCAGTCACAGGTTCAGGTTGTAAGAAGAAAATATGTAGGTTTATCTTGTCAACATTGTGGTTCCTCTCATGACAGCTTTTATTGTAGATTTAAGCATTTATCATGTTATAATTGTCATAAAAAGGGTCATTTACAGAAGGTTTGTAAAGAAGCCAAAAGAGAGAGTGGTTATAGTACAGCTAAAGGTTCAAATAGACCAAGCAAGAAAGATTTTAGGAGTAAACCTAAGTTTAATAGTAGGAAAACTGTAAAGATTGTGAATGATCAAGATGTATCATTAAGTGATAATGATGATGAGGATGATAAAGTGTTAACTGTCAGAGATAAAATCTATGCTGTTCATGCTGAACAATTTTATTTTTCTGTTAATAAGATCCAAGTTCCTTTTGAGGTTGATAGTGGTGCTACTGTTTCAACTTTGAATAAAGATTGGGTTGAGAAGTTGAATTTGAAAGTTGAACAATGTAAGAAACCCTTACAGGCTTATGATGATTTTAAAATAAAGGTTTTGGGAAAAGTGGTTGCTCCTGTTGTGCATAATGGATATAATGTATCACAAGCCTTTTATGTTGTTGGTTCAAAGAATACAAATTTATGTGGTAAAAATCTAATGAAACAAGTTGGTATTTATTTAGCAGGATTAGATGGAAGTACCAAGGTTAACAATGTTCATAATGTAAGTGTTGAACAAGTGTTTGAAGATTATAATGTTAATGTAAGCAAACCTATTTCTAGCATTGTAGCTAAAATTCATATAAAGAGTGATGCTATTCCAAAGTTTGTAAAAGCACGTACTGTTCCATTTTACCATAAAGAGATGGTTGAAGAGGCCATTGATAAACTTGTAAGTGAAAATATTATAGAATCTGTATCTCATAGTGAATGGGCTGCGCCTATTGTACCTGTGTTAAAAGAGAATAAGAAAGAAATTCGCATATGTGCAGATTTTAAGCATTTGAATAAGCAAATACAATGTGATAAATACCCCTTGCCTAAGATTGATGAACTTTTGTGCAGTGTTGGCAAAGGCAAAATTTTTTCTAAGATTGATTTGAAGAATGCATATTTGCAAATACCTGTTGAAGAACAAAGTCAAGAGTTTTTAGTTATTAATACACACAAAGGAATGTATAAATACAAGAGGTTGCCCTTTGGCTTGTCCTCTTCTCCTGGTATTTTTCAAAGATTTATTTCACAGATCTTATGTAATATTAATGGTGTTGCTGCATATATGGATGATATAGTTGTCAGTGGTGAAACTAAAGATGAGCATGATGAGAGACTCAAGAAAGTTTTAAATGTGTTGCAATCTCTTAATGTACAGATAAATAAGAGTAAAACAGTTTTAAATATGGAATGTATTGAATATTTAGGTTACTGTATATCAAGTGAAGGAATAAAACCATCCCCAAAGAAGGTTAAAGCAATTTTGGATGCTCCTTGTCCTACCTCAGTAGCAGAGGTCCACTCATTTTTAGGGATGATTACATTTTACTGTAGATTTATTAAGAATTTTTCAACTAAATCAGCTCCATTGTATGATTTACTGAAAAAAGGTGCCAAGTTTGAATGGACAAAGATTGAACAGAATGCATTTAAATGTCTTAAACAAGATTTTGTAGACTCTAAAGTATTAGTAAATTTTGATGGGTCATATTCCTTGATTGTAGAAGTTGATGCTTCACCTGTTGGTGTAGGATGTGTGTTATTGCAAAAGGTCAATGGAGTAGAAAGACCTATTTATTTTGCAAGTAAAAAATTGAGTAGTGCTGAGATGAAATATTCACAGTTGGATAAAGAAGGATTGTCTTTGATTTTCGCTGTCAAAAGATTTAGATATTTTCTTTTGGGTAGAAAATTTATGGCCAGAACGGACCATAAACCACTTTTAGGATTGTTTGGTAAAGATAAGCCAATTCCTCAGAATGCCAATTCTAGGATACAAAGATGGGCTTTGTTACTTTCTCAATATGACTTTGATCTAGTGCATAAACCTGGAAAGGAAAATGTTATTGCCGATGCACTTAGCCGTCTTCCAGTAGAAGATGAAATTCAGTCTGGGATTCCTGCTGAGTATGTAAGATTAGTGGAATTGCTTGATTTTGATGAAATTTCTTATAAGGTAATTAGACAATATAATAAGAAAGATAAAGTGATGTCTCAGTTAATTAATTGTCTAAGATTTGGTTGGTCTAAAGAAAATAATTTGTTACTCATGGAATATGGTAATGTTAAAGATGAATTGTCTCTTCATAATGATGTAGTGTTATACAGGAATCGTATTGTAATACCTGTAGAGTTGAGGTGTAAGATATTGACTCATTTACATAATGGTCATAATGGAATAAATGCCATGAAAGCAGAGGCTAGGAAATGGGTTTGGTGGCCAAAGATTGACCAAGACCTTGCAGAGATGACAAAGAATTGTAATATTTGTTTTAAGAATTATAAACAACCACCAGCTAATACTTTGTCATGGCCTAATACGGGAAAACCATGGTCTAGGGTCCATATGGACTATGCAGGTCCTATTGATGGTAAATATTTTCTAATTGTCATTGATTCTTATAGTAAGTTCTTAGATATACAGTTCTCTAGTTCTGCAACATCTGGTGTCACTATAAATCACCTAAGGAAAGTATTTTCTAATTTTGGCTTGCCAGACATGATAGTGTCAGATAATGCTCCTAATTTTGTATCACAGGAAATGAAGGTGTTTTTGCAAAAGAATGGTATAAAACATGTTTGTCTTGCCCCTTATCATCCAGCCTCTAATGGTCTTGCAGAAAGAGCTGTAAGGACATTTAAGGAGGGTTTAAGGAAATTTAAAGAGGGAGATTATACTACTAGAGTTTGTCGTTTTCTTTATAACTATAGAAGAACTGTACATTCTGCTACAGGAAAAGCTCCTGCAGAGATTATGTTTAATAGAAATTTCAGAGGTACTGTAGATGTAAAGCTGAAAGAAAGTAAAGAATGTAATGATAGTCTTTCAAATGAAGAAAACATGTACAAAGTTGATGATGCTGTGTTTGCACGTAACTATGGTAAAGGTCCACTATGGGTGGAAGGTAGAATTGTAGAAGTATTAGGTTTAAGAAATTATAAAGTGCAAGTACATTGTTCAGGGAATATGATATGGAAAAGACATTCTGATCAATTGATGCATAGATATTTTGGAGATTTCAATCAGTCTAATAATGAAATGTTGAATAATGATTATGATAATCCTGTTGTAAGTGAAATTGAAGCTGATAATCCTGTTGTAACAAGTGTTCCTAGTGAATTAACAACCAATTCTAATATTATAGAAACAAATGGTGTACTTTCAAAAGATGTTATTAATGTACCTTCAAGAGATGTAAGTAATAGTGCATGTGATGAGTTACCTATACAGACTCCAGTAGTGAGAAGGTCTCAGAGAAATATCAAGCCCCCTGATCGTCTTAATTTGTAAATAGTGTTTTGAACTCCTTATATAGAATTTTCATGTGTGCCTTGTTTTAAGAAGTTGATGACTTATTTTTTATATGTGATGTATTGCAAATTCTAGGGGAAAGGAATGTTATGATATAAGTGATCTAATCCTTTATTGATAATAAGGTTATTCCCTTTATCGCACCTCTTTTGTTTTCATTGTACTTCTACCTATTTGGTTTCTAATGTTTATATTGATTGAGCCGACCGGCACACATCTTGCAACAATAAACTGGAAGCCATGATATACGCTCATTATTAATACAAACCTTTACACATCCCTCTTGCTGCATTTGTCATGGTGGTACCTCACTGGCTTCTTCTACCTCACTTTCTTCAATGTCAACCACCTGCTGCAGATCCAAGGTGTGTTGCAGCATTCCACTGACTGAAATGTTATTCTGGGAATAAAACAATCCTTTTTCTTCATTGAGATGTGCACTTCTCATCAAGAAGCTTTACCCAAACCTCGTCTCCCAGTTGAATAGACATAACTCCTTCCTCCTTCCCAACAACCATTGGCATTGCGCTCAGATATTGCCACTCATGCTGAAATACTGTTTTCAGATACACAACCATGATCAGGTAGCTCTGAATGTTGCCAAGATCATAATCTTGGTCATGGAGGCGCTCCTCCCCTCCATGACCAAGATCATAATCTTGGTCATGGAGGCGCCCCTCCCCTCCTGTATAAGAACTTTTTCTTCCCCTGATCCTTTGTTTGACCATGCCTGTTCCATGGCTATTCAGGCCAGGGATCGGGCATACCATTCGTACCAAACCTCTCCTTCTGATTTAACTCACCTTGCTTTTATTACAGCTAGGATTTACTGCACTATTCATATACAAAGGTGTAAAGTTTCCTTTTTAAAAATATTTGATGACCTTAACTTCTCTTTCACTGATATATTTTTCTGGTCCTAATCCAGAAGACTTTCCCAAAACTTATATTACTCAAGCTTTCCCCCTCTCATCTCTCCTGATGGTTCTCTCTCTCTCTCTCTCTCTCTCTCTCTCTCTCTCTCTCTCTCTCTCTCTCTCTCTCTCTCTCTCTCTCTCTCTCTCTCCTCTCTCTCTCTCTCTCCTCTCTCTCTCTCTCTCTCTCTCTCTCTCTCACTGACAAAGCAACTCTTTTTGGCTCTCATTTTCTGCCAACTCTTCCATATCTGATTCCAATGCACTTGTTCCTTGAACCTTACCCCTCTCTAACCCTGTGCCCTCCCTTAGTCTTTCTTCACTCAAAGTCCATAAGGTTCTTTGCTCTCTAATGAGTGAAAGAATCCGGACCAGAAGGTATCCCTGCAATGTTCCTTAAGAAGTTTGCATATTAACTGGCTCCCATTCTTTGCAGTCTTTGTCGCCTCATTCTCTCAACCAATATTTGTCCTTCATCTTGGAAGCACGCTCTAGTTCAGCTTGTTACTAAGATGGATGACCACTCTATTCCTTCCAACCACTGGCCTATTGCCCTAACTTCGATATCACTAAAGTATTTGAAACTGCTCAGTTCTCACTTCTTGAAGCATCTTGAATCTAACTCACTTTTTTATATCACCATATGGCTTCTACAAGGCAAGATCCACTGGTGACCTCTTGTCATATCTCACTCATATGTGGTCATATCTGACCCTTCTCAGAATACTGCTCGCACATCTGGGGTGCATCTTTTTATACTTATCTCCTAGACAGGGTTGAATCTAAGGCAATTATACTCACCAATAACCCTTCTCTTACTTCTAATCTTGATTATCTTTCTTTTTGCTGTAAGGTACCATCCCTTTCTCTATTCTAGTTTTACTACTTCCATTGCTGCTCTGATGAGTAGGTGAGTTGCATCCCTCCCCCACTGCTGAGGCCGTGTAAGACTCTCAAGCCTCGTCTCACAGGTACTGTGTGGAGATTTGTAGCTCACAGATGGATCAATGCAGCAATTTCTTCTTCGCATCCATCTCCAGACTCTGGAACTCTTTTCCTCCTTCAGTCTTTCCTAATTCTTATGACCTATCGTCCTTCAAAAAACAGATCTATCATCTCGGGGTCTAATCCTATCATATCTCTAGGTCTCCTTTACTTTGATTATTCTTTCAGCCTGTCCTTTTTCTATTGAGTATCATTCTCTTAATTCTGCCTTGATTTTAACCTTGTTCTTTTCCTTCGTCTTGGTGTTTTCTCGTGCTAAGGCTTTTATTGATAAGGGTAGTTTTTGCCTTTCCCTGTGTCACACTCAAAAAAAAAAAAAAATAATAATAATAATAATATGAAGACGGTAAGTGTGACGGTTATTAGTGTTGTTTCTTTAATAAACATTTGTTTCGTAATAAAAACCATCTCTCTCTCTCTCTCTCTCTCTCTCTCTCTCTCTCTCTCTCTCTCTCTCTCTCTCTCTCTCTCTCTCTCTCTCTCTATATATATATATATATATATATAATATATATATATATATATATATATATATAATATATGTATGTATGTATGTATGTGATTACCTAATTGTGATTACCTAATTGTGTTTACGGGAAAGAGCCCAAAGCTCGTATCTTCCCGTCTCCTCATCGGTTCCATTTTATACCTAGTGATACTTATCATACCTGTCCTTAAAACTATGGATTGAGATAGCATTAACTACCTCCTCGCTTAGCCAATTCCAATTATCAACTACTCTTACACTGTAAAAGTATTTCCTTACATCCTGCAAAGAAGTTTTCTTACGAAGCTTCAAACTATGACCTCTAGTACTACAGCCAGCCATATCAAAATATCGATCCCTATCCACTCTATCATAACCATGAAGGAATTTAAAGACTGTCACCATATCGCCCCTCAATCTTCTAGCTTCGAGTGATGGTAAGTCTAATTCCCTCAGCCTCTAATCATAACTGAGATTGCGTATTTCTGGCACCAGTTTCCTGGCATGTCTTTGAACTTTTTCAAGCGTGTGGGTGTGTGTGATTACCTAATTGTGTTTACGGGAAAGAGCCCAAAGCTCGTATCTTCCCGTCTCCTCATCGGTTCCGTTTTCTACTTAGTGATACTTATCATATCTGTCCTTAAAACTATGGATTGAGATAGCATTAACTACCTCCTCGCTTAGCAAATTCCAGTTATCAACTACTATTACACTGAAAAAGTATTCCCCTACGTCCTGGAAAGAAGTTTTCTTACGAAGCTTCAAACTATGACTTCTAGTTCTAGAGCCAGCCATATCAAAATATCGATCCCTATCCACTCTATCATAACCATGAAGGAATTTAAAGACTGTCACCATATCCCCCTCAATCTTCTAGCTTCGAGTGATGGTAAGTCTAATTCCCTCAGCCTCTCATCATAACTGAGATTACGTATTTCTGGCACCAGTTTCGTGGCATGTCTTTGAACTTTTTCAAGCTTAGCTATGTGCTTTTTCAAGTGCGGATTCCAAAAGGGGCTGCATATTCTAGTTTTGGTCTCACATAGGTTACATAAATATTTCTGAACATTTCCTTGTCCATGTGCCTGAAGGCTACCCTTACATTTGATAAGAAAGCATATGCTGCCCTTACTATGCCATTTATATGTACTTCTGGAGACAAATCTGCCAGTATGTTTACTCCTAGATCTCTCTCATTTTCTGTCTCCTGAAGTTGTACTCCAGCCACCGAGTAGTCAAGCTTGGGCCTTTTTTCACTTGTACCCATTCTCATTACCTTACATTTTGAAGTATTGAATTTCATTAGCCACTTTTCTGACCACTCATGCAGACTATTTAGATCTACCTGAAGTTCTCTACCATTGTTCTCGTTTCTTACTTTCTTCACAATCTTTGCATCATCTGCAAGCATATTCATGAATGAATTTACAGACTCTGGTAGATCATTTACATATACAAGGAACAAAAGTGGCCCTAAAACTGAACCCTGTGGAACTTCACTACTAACTCTTCTCCATTCAGACACTGAGTGTCTTACTCTAACCCTCTGTTCCCTTCCTTCTAAGTAAGTTTTTTATCCATTCCAAGACATTTCCACCTATTCTAGCCATTGCTTGCAGCTTCCTAATAAGTCTCCCATTTGGAACTGTGTCAAACGCTTTTAGGAAGTCTAGGAATATGCAATCTGCCCAGCCCTCTCTTTCCTGTAAGATTCGGCTTACCTCATCATAAACTTCTAATAAGTTTGTTACTGTAGATCTACCTTTTCTGAAGCCATGTTGTCTCACCAACAAAAGCTTGAAGGATCCCAAGTGAAGAGAGATGGGTTTTATTAATAGTTTCTCCATAACTTTGCAAATTATGCTGGTGAAGGAAACAAGCCTATAGTTTAAAGCTGTATATCTCCTTCCCTTTTTGAGGATAGGTACCACGGTCATTTTTTTCAGTATCTTGGAATCTCTCCAGATTCCGGTGACTTTTCAAATATGGTGCATAGTGCCACCGATATTGGCTTGGCGTATTTCTTAAATATGTAAGGGGATGTGTTATCAGGACCCTTAGCTTTATGGGCATCTAACTACATTAGCGCTTTGCATACTTCTGTAGCTGAAAAGATTATGTTCTCTAATACTAGCTCATGATCTTTTATCACTACAATCTGGGGGGGGTGAAGTATTATATACTGACTGAAACTCATTGCTTAATTCAGCCCTCATTAACTTTAAAACCTGTTCTTTGACCTTCAATTTTCCTCTGAGAAATCAGTGGAATAGTTTGGGATTTTGTTTAGCCTTCCTGGTAAATATCTCTCTCATAATCCATATATGCTTTTCCTCATTTGCTTAGATAATAATTTCTTGCACACTTGTAGGTTTACTGGGCATTTACACTCTTTCTCCCTCTATACCTATTCCAGCATTTGTCTCTCCAATCCTTTGCTCTCTTACACTCATTATTGAAACATTTCCCTCTGGCATGGTTAACTCCTATTTTGATTGATGCTATGCAACAAGTAACTGTCTGCCCTTATACCTCACAAAAATGTTCGTTCATCTCTTACACAGTTGTTGTTAAGGTCATCCAATCAATAACTGCTAAAATATAATTAATTATGTTGTAATCTCCTATCGGATAATTCCTCCTCATGTCCTTCTCGGTGCCCCTATTCTCAGGCAGAACATCTTCAATGATATACTCCATCAACAACATACAGGCGTAACTTTTTCCACTTAGTGGCTCATACTCAATTTTGACAATATCCAACATCTCTGTGAATATAAGATTGAGTAGTGATGGCTCATCTCCACCCCTGGCCCTCGTTGGTTCCAATGCATGTTTGCATAGGAAATTTCCTTGTACATAATCTAGGAATCTTATCCCAAAAGAATCCTCCCCACTGTGTTGGTCAAGATAAGTCCAAGCTATCACTCTATGATTAAAATATCCCATAATCAAAATCCTACAATATCTCTCCCGTATGATGTTAACAGCTGCATTTATAGCTTTAATAGTACCTATATGACTTTCCTCATAAACCTCTAGCCTTTATTGATTCCTTGTTGTGTTATATACAACAGCTTTTATAAATGTTCTCTGAACCATTATTTATGCAAGCAACAAGACATTCCTTGAACTCACTATCTATAGCAAAGTTTATTTCTTCAACATGAAACCTTTCACATTTAAGTATGCTATGCCTCCACCAGTCCTCTGAGATCTTTCAACCTTTAGTATTCTGAAGCCCTTAGAAAAAAAATGGTGACACTGTTTATGTCCTCACTAAGCTAAGTCTCTGTAACCACTAATATATATGCCATACTGTTGTGAATCCTATTCTTTAATTCTACTGCTTTACTACCTACCCAATCAGCATATGTGTACAGCAATCTTAATGAGGCTTCATCCCCCGATTTCTTAGCATTATCTTCTTTATTATCCCTCTGACCGGAAGAACCCTGAAACAAAAATTTTCTTGTGTTCTGCATTTCCTCCCTCATTTAACCTTTCAGCTTCTTGCGACAAGCTTTTGAGCCTTCCATCTCTTCCTGTTTTCAATATGGTTTGATTAAGAATGTTCTGATTCCTTGAAGGTCTTTTAGATTTTTTGCCCTCGTCAGTAATTCTTTAAACGTGTCTCCTCTCTTAAAGGTTAATTTCATTATTCTTGCCTTTCCCTCTCTAGAGTATTTTTCCAATTCGGTAAATGCTTACAATATCCTCTGAGCCTCATACTACTCCAAGCTTCCTTATCAGATCTACAACCCTAGGCTTAATTATGCTCATTTCTTCCCATCCATGTTAACTCCTGGGATTCACTTATGCCTGAGATTATCACTGACGTCTCCTTATCAAGTGCCAGTTTGATCAGGAGATTCGCCCTTTCAGTCACAGCTTCTTTAATTTTTTTCTGTTACTGTTGCTTTGTAGTCAACTGTAATTATATTTTCCAGTACCACCTCCCTCACTGTTTCTTTTATTGTCACTTTTCTTCACTACATCTGCATAGGACCTTGTAATTCTCTCATGTTCTGTATTCGACTCCTGAATCTTCTTCTTCTTCTTCTTCATCTACATCTTTTTCCCACTTATATGTGGGGTCGATGTGTCTGGCCAGTACAGATCTTTCTCTTTTTCCCACTTATGTGGGCTCGAGGTATCTGTACTGGCCAGATTATGGTTTTGGCAAAAATTTTATGGCCGGATGCCCTTCCTGCCGCCAACCCTCCCCATTTACCCGGGCTTGGGACCGGCACCAAGTGGAGGCTGGCTTGCCCCCCCTCAGTGGCTGGGTATCTCTTCTAAAAAGTTCGATGTGTTCCTTTATCTGGACATTCCAAGTTGCAATCTCATCATTCTCAGACGAGAGCAGTGTACTAACATTTAATTCATTTAGGCTATCACTCAATTCTTTGTTATCTTCTTGACTAGAGATTCTAATCCTGGATCTTTCTTTTCCCATTCCAGCTTTATTATTTGTTTTCTATTTCTTTTTTTCTTCCCCTTGTGCCTTGTTACTCTCCTCTAAAAATCTTATAATCTCTCTTAGCGTGTCATTTTCTTTACCTTACTTTTAGAGCTTTCTTTCATTTTTCTATCCATATTCTGAATTTTATCATCTAGATCAGATCTGAAGGTCAAAAGGTCCCTGAAGTTTTGTATCAGATTCCTAAAAGCTACTCCCTCTCCCACCTACCCTCTCCTCACCATTGGGTGGGAGTTTTAGAGACAAAGATGGCCTCAACTTGGAGTTTGAGTCTCACAGAAATAAAAAAAAAAAATAACCTTACACAGATTTACTTTATCTTCTTTTGAATACTATTTCAGTTAATCTTTTCAGTGAACCATTTTCCTAGTGCCACACCCTAACTTAAAACGTGACTTTGGTAATAATAAAGATCCATGGAGAAAAGTTTGAACATGCATTGAACAAAAGCAAAAGTGGTAAGGATTTCATATGCAACACTGGTTTACAAGATTTATTAAGTCAGTGTAGCTATAAAGTACAACTTCTACAAATTGGGTTAGGTTTACAGATAAGCAAAAATAACATGCATAGCAGCAAGTGCGATCATCTGCATAATGCATGTCTTAATGGAACTGTAAATATAACTTATAAAGGGAGAGTAAGTGAAACAGATACTTATGTTATACATAATATTGCATAGTAACTGGTAGAATGATGTTCCTGTAATAATATAAATGATGACAGCTGTGTATCATATATTAAATAACATATAAATTGGTGGGTGGATGTCCTTTTAATAATAATAATACAATAAAATAATAATGATAAAAATAACAGCGGTTATATTAAATATTAAATAGCATCTATATCGGAGGGCGGATGTCCTTATAATAATAATAGTAATAATAATCACAATAATAATAATAATAATAATAATAACAATAATAATAATAATAATTATAATAATAATCATCATCATCAGACTAAGAAAGTCGGTGACAACTTCGATAATGGAAGAAGAAACCCACAGGAGAGTATTTTGTGTTCAATAACTAATCACATTAAATTAAAAGCTTTCGTTTTCTACAGCAAGTATTATTAAGATTACAGTGGACTTTCTTGTTAAAGAGTTACTCTCCTACTGTCTTAAGAGACAGTAGGATTATAACTATAAGAAGCAAGTCCATTGCAATCCTGATAATGCTTGCAGCGGAAAGCGAAAGCTTCTGATTTAATGTGATTAGTTATTGAACACAAAATAACTCTACAGTTGGTTTCTATTTCCAATAATAATAATAATAATAATGATAATAGCTCCTAAGTTATAAAATAATTAGACTTTAAATAGGTGAGATGATGTCCTTATAATAATAATAATAATAATAATAATAATAATAATAATAATAATAATAATAATAATAATAATAATAGCTCCTAAGTTATAAAATAATTAGACTTTAAATAGGAGAGATGATGTCCTCATAATAATAATAATAATAATAATAATAATAATAATAATAATAATAATAATAATAATAATAATAATAATAATAGCTCCTAAGTTATAAAATAATTAGACTAAGTAGGTGAGATAATGTCCTTATAATAATAATAATAATAATAATAATAATAATAACAATAATAATAACAATAGCTGCCGCATTAAACATATAATAATTTAAAAATCAGTGGGCGAATGCCTCAATAATAATAATAATAATAATAATAATAATAATAATAATAATAATAATAATAATAATAATAATAACAAAAATACTAATACTAATAATATCATTATTATTATTATTATTATTATTATTATTATTATTATAGAGCCATTTTAGGGCAGCCATAAATAAAACAATAATTCCCCAAATAAGGATATGAGAGTATCTAAGCAAACAAACAAGTAGTACGAGTGGAAGAAAGACAAAAGCAGGTAATCAAATTAAATTATATATATATATATATATATATATATATATATATATATATATATATATATATATATATATATTGTCTTAAAAAATTCAATTTGAATTTCAAAATTGTTCAGTTGCCACGAATTCGAAAAAAAATTAGGAGACCAAATCATCTGAAGCAAAACCACCATTCCCCCCCCAAAAAAAAAAAAATAATCTTTGCGAAACCTACGTTGATTTCACATTCCAATTAAGCATACTTACCTCCACTTGCAAAGCAATGTATATTTAATTATACCGGCCATTCACATACACTGAGAACCCAGTGAAGAAACACTGCGTACGCTATGATGTATCATAAACTTTATCATGAGTGTAAAATAAATAAATAAATAAATAAAAATAAAACATGGAGTATATTTTTGCCCATGGCTGAGATACGAACTTGGAACACATTTGACAATCCACCAATGTGCTAAAGGCTATACCAACTGTACCACCCTAGGTTGGTAGCGCCTAAAATACCTTCATGGATTAGATTATAAAATGTGTTGCAGGTTCGCATCAAACCCAGAGGCAAAAATTTGTCTACTTACTGTATGTTCGCGAAGATGCTTCGAAAAGGGAAAGGACACAAATTAAACCCATTCAAAATTCATCATCATAGTGCTATCTATACTTTTATCGATAAAATAGCCTTGCTTAATGTCAGCAAATGTGTTTTTGTGTCTTCCTTGTATTGTCTTGGCATGTGTCTCTTAACAGTATGTTATTATATCATTCACATGTTGCTTTAAATTTATATTTTTAAAAATCAATGTATTGTTGCAAACATTTATTTCACACAGTCTTCCTCTTTTTTTTTCTTATTAGTTGATACGTCTGTCCTAATAATCCATTACAGATAAATGTCTGTCAGTCGGTCAGCATGTGTGTCTAGCCATTTGTCTCTTAGCCAGTAAGAAGAAGTTTGTAATTTCAAGGATCCATAGTTAATAGGCTCTGGTTCACTGCACCAAATCGGCTACAAAATGTTGTCAAACTCTATTTTTTTCTCCTCAAGTCTACTTCTTTAGTAAGAGCTCCATTTACTTTACAGCAGTTATATATCCACTGCCAACTGTCACATTGTAAATGTAAAATATTCCAGTAGGATAAAAAAAAAAAACTATCAAAAGTCACATATCCTCGCAGCTAATAGGCCAGTCACTGACAGAATGACAGCTTATTTTATGAAAAGTCACGAGTAATCTACTCATATCCTCAACATTTGACAGAAGGTATACGTATATATCTTTATAATAAAAAATCAACATTGACATCCTTTCTGTTATAATTTTGCATTCAATTGATATTGCCAATAATTTTCTAAAGAAGCAGAAGATTATTTCTTTGAAGAATAACAAGATGATATCCCTTAAAATGCACAACTATAATTTAATCAAATTGGACACGTTATCTACCCTGGACAGTCGGAGGCAATTCATTAGCAAGAGTCTTGCAGGTCATAGATGTCAACTGCTACGTCAAGGACAGTCTCCAAAATACGTAAAAGGTATACTTCTATATATGAAAGTCACATAATATATTTTTATCTTATGTCAAAGGTCGCAATTGATAAAACATATAGTCCATTATACATACATACATATACCGTGGCTGTTCATTATAAACCAGAAAATTAAAGGTCACAGGTTATGTAAAGTAAGGAGTCAGTGGTTATATACAGCCATAACTAAAAGCGGATCTACCATCAAAAGTCAAAATTAATCTACAGTTAAACGTCATCTATAGTCAAAAGTAAGAGCGTATCTGTAATTCAGTAGAATTATTTAGTCATAAACCAAAGGTCTTCTAGAGTCAGTGTCAGAGTTGATCTTCATACAATGGTCAAATGTTGTTATTACCCAATTGTCAAAGGCCGTCTTCATTTAATAGTCAAATGTTATTTACAGCGAATTATTAAAGGTCTTCGATAGTCATATGTCTTTGGTTATCTATAGACTAATGTCAATAGTCGTTGTGAGACAAAAGTAGCAGGCATTCTGCAGTCAAGTCATTAACAATCATAGTCAAAAGGTCATAAACAGTCAGTCGTCAAAGGTCACATCCAATCAAAGTCTATTATTAGCAATGTCAGAGGTCATAGAGTCCAATGCCAACTACAGTCAAACATATTAAGTATTTGTAGATCAAGATTCTGAGATTTATTTTCAAACTAATATAGCCATCAACAGTCAAAAGTCAAATTAGATCTGTCATCAAAAGGTAGTTATTTACCTTAAAGTAAACATATAGTCTTATGCTCAAACTTGCACAGTTTCAACCAGAGACAAGCTTTAAAATATATCTAATATGAAATTCCAGCAAACATCTACAGCTAAAACTACAAGGTCATCATATGCAGTCCAAGATTGTCTATAATCAGAAGTGAAAGCTTATCTACAGTGAAAGTAACTGCTCACTTGTCAGACAGCAAAGGTCGTCTATATTTAAAATTAAAAGTTGCATACTATTAAATACAAAAGGATATATATAGCAAACTCAAAGGTGGGCTACAGTAAGATGTGAAAGGTTTTCTACAATAATAAATATAGAGATTTAAGGCTGGAAGTTCAAAAGTCAAACTGTATCAGGAGTCCAAAAAAATCATGTCCACAGATGTTTTCTTTTACTAAGCGTAAAGGAGTCCTGTTAATTGTGTGACAAACTGTCGTTTAGAGCAAATAAGAACATGTGTTTGTGATAAATTAACGTTGTCTCTGATATACAAAATACATTTTGGCATCGACCAGTGAAGCTACATTTAGTGACAACCCACAGAAGAATCTTATGCCAGCATTTTTAGGTAACAAAATGTAAGTTGTGTGGATGCATGGGAATGAGGATTTACTTCAACTATTGCAGGGGTAAAAGCATGCAAATAACGACTGCTTGTTGATGACAGCTAAACTCTAAGCAATTTAATGGCCCAATCGGCTGAAGCATTGTGTATAACGCAGTAACTCATCACAAAATCTCATTACACTATACAGTATTAGATCATAGTAATGTCATAGTATTCAGAATATAACTCATACTAAAGTCACAATGTGATGAACCTACACACACACACATTGAACATGTTAGAAAAGTTTCAGGAGCTGAATATGGAACATGATGCCATGAAAACTTACTTTGCAGATGCACTAAAGGGGAATGTGGCAGTAAAAGAGGCTATGAAGGTGGTAGCACTAGAAAACATACAAAAAGTTGACTATAAAGAGACAGTAATCGAAAAAAATGAAAGACGTTGTGATGAAAAGGGCAAATCCACTGATTAAACAGGCACTTAATAAAGAGAAGACAGTAGTAATCTCAGGCATAAGTGAATCTCAGGAGCCAACATGGCAAGGGAGACCTGAAGAAAATAAAGCTTGGGTTGTAGACCTGATAAGAAAGCTTGGAGTAGTTTTTGGTCCTGAGGATATTGTAAACATTCACCAACTAGGCAAATACTCGAGGGAGGGAAAGCAGAGACCAACAAAAGTAACCATTGAGAGAGGGGAAACATGTAGAGAAATATTGATGAGGAAAAAAAAGTCTAAAAGACCTTCAAGAATTCAAAAAAAATGTTCATTAGACGATACAGAACACAGGAAGAGATGGAAAAGATAAAAAACTTGTTGCAAGAGGCAAGAAGATTAAATGAGGAAAAAAATTAAGAAGAGAAGAAAAATTTTCATTTCAGAGTTCTTCCAGACAAAGGGGAGATAAAGAAGATAATGACAGAAGATCAGGGGATGGGGCCTCATTAATATTGTTATACACAAATGCTGATGGATTAGCTGGTAAGGCAGTAGAATTAAAAGATAGGATTCACAACAGTAAGGCAGATATAGTAGCAATTACAGAGACTAAGTTGAGTGAGGACATAAACAATGTAACAGTTTTTCCTAAGAGCTTCAGAATATTAAGGGTTGAAAGATCTGAGAGGACTGGTGGAGGGATAGCACTGCTCATAAGTGAAAGGATTCAGGTTGAAGAAATAAACTTGGCTATAGAAAGTGAGTTCAAGGAATTTCTTGTTGCTCGCATAAATACTGGGTGAGAGAGCATTATAATAACTGTTGTATATAACCCACCAAGGAACCAACATAGGCTAGAAGTTTATGAGGAAAGTCATATAGGTACTATTGAAGTCATAAACTCAGTTGTTAACATGGCACGGGAGAGAAAATGTAGGATTTTGATTATGGGAGATTTTAATCATAAAGAGATAGATTGGATAAATCTTGACCCACACAGTGGTGAGGACTCATTTGGGCAAGATTCCTAGATTGCGTACAAGGGAATTTCCTACACCAACATACAATGGAACCAATGAGGGCCAGGGGTTGGTACGAGCCATCACTACTTGATCTAGTATTCACAGATAACGCGTTGGATATTTAAAAAATTGAGTATGAACCACCAATTGGAAACAGTGACTACTGTGTGTTGTTAATGGAGTATATCATTGAAAATATTCTGTCTGAGAGTAGAGGCACTGAGAACATGAGGAGGAACTATCCGGAAGGAGATTACATCAAAATGAATGAGCTTTTTGCAGTTATTGACTGGAGAACCATATTTTACAACAAATCTATACAAGAAACGTACATCTTTTGTGAGAAATATGGGAAGATAGTAGATTGCTGCCTACCTATCACCAAAGTAAGGGTAATGTATGCAAGAGAGAAATGGTTTGATAATGAGTGTAAAAGAGCTAAGGAGTGGAGAGACAAATGCTGGAAAAGGTATAGGAGGAGAAAAAACATAAATGCCTGGCAAACTTACAAAAGAGCAAGAAATGATTACCTAAGTAAAAGAAAGAGGCAAAGAGAGAATATGAAAGGGACATTACCAGGAAGGCTAAAGAAAATCCCAAGCTTTTCCACAGCTTTATCAGAGGAAAACTGAAGGTAAAGGAACAGGTTTTAAGGCTTAAGAGAGAAGATGGAAGCAATACTGAGAAGGATGAAGAGATCTGCAATGAACTGAACAAGGAGTTTCAGTCAGTATTTACAGTAGAAAATACCCCCACTCCGTCAGATTGCAGAGATAGAAGCTCATGGGCCGGTATTAGAGAACATCAACCTTTCAGCCACAGAGGTATACAAAGCGCTGATGGAGTTAGATGTCCATAAAGCTATAGGTCCTGATGATATATCCCCTCATGTACTTAAAAAATGCGCAAACTCAATATCGGTGGCACTAAGTATCATATTTAAAAAGTCACTGGAGTCAGGGGAGATTTCAAGATGCTGGAAACAAGCAAACATGATACCTGTCTTCAAAAAGGGAAGGAGGGATACAGCTCTAAACTATAGACCAGTTTCCTTGACCAGCATAGTTTACAAAGTTATGGAGAAACTACTAAGGAAACATATCTCTCTTCACTTGGAATCCTTCAACTTTTTGTCAGTGAGACAACATGGCTTCAGAGAAGGTAGATCAACAGTAACAAACTTATTAGAATTTTTGCTGAGGTAAGCCGAATCTTACAGGAAAGAGAGGGCTGGGCAGATTGCATATTCCTAGACTTTCAAAAAGCATCTGACACTGTTTCACACGGGAGACTTATTATGAAGCTGCACGCGATGGTTAGAATAGGTGGAAATGTCTTGGAATGGATAAAAACTTACCTAGAAGGAAGGGAACAGAGGATTAGAGTAAGATACTCAGTGTCTGAATGGGGAAGAGTTAGTAGTGGAGTTCCACAGGGTTCAGTTTTAGGGCCATTTTTGTTCCTTATATATGTAAATGACCTACCAGAGTCTGTAAATTCATTCATGAATATATTTGCAGATAATGCAAAGATTGTGAAGAAAGTAAGAAACGAGAACAATGGTAGAGAACTTCAGGAAGACCTAAATAGTCTGCATGAGTGGTCAGAAAAGTGGCTAATGAAATTCAATACTTCAAAATGTAAGGTACTGAGAATGGGTACAAGTGCAAGAAGGCCCAAGCTTGACTACTCGGTGGCTGGAGTACAACTTCAAGAGACAGAAAATGAGAGAGATCTAGGAGTAAACATACTGTCAGATTTGTCTCCAGAAATACATATAAATGGCATAGTAAGGGCAGCATATGCTTTCTTATAAAATGTAAGGGTAGCCTTCAGGCACATGGACAAGGAAATGTTCAGAAATATTTATGTAACCTATGTGAGGTCAAAACTTGAATATGCAGCCCCCTTTTGGAATCCGCACTTGAAAAAGCACGTAGCTAAGCTTGAAAAAGTTAAAAGACATGCCACGAAACTGGTGCCAGAAATATGCAATCTCATTTATGATGAGAGGCTGAGGGAATTAGACTAACCATCACTCGAAGCTAGAAGATTGAGGGGAGATATTGTGACAGTCTTTAAATTCCTTCATGGTTATGATAGAGTGGATAGGGATCGATATTTTGATATGGCTGGCTCTAGAACTAGAGGTCATAGTTTGAAGCTTCGTAAGAAATCTTCTTTGCAGGATGTAAGGAAGTACTTTTTCAGTGTAAGAGTAGTTGATACTTGGAATTGGCTAAGCGAGGAGGTAGTTAATGCTATCTCAATCCATAGTTTTAAGGACAGGTATGATAAGTATCACTAAGTTCAAAATGGAACCGACCAGGAGACGGGAAGATACGAGCTTTCGGCTCTTTCCCGTAAGCACAATTAGGTAAACACACACACACACACACACACACACACACACACACACACACACACACACACATATATATATATATATATATATATATATATATATATATATATATATATATATATATATATATATATATATATATATATATATAATATATATATATATATATATATATATATATATATATATATATATATATATATATATATATATATATATATATATATATATATATCTACTGGTAACTTGCCATCTGGAAGAAAGATGCTGCAGAGCTAGTCCCAAGCTCATATGAAAGGTTCGGCATGGCTAGAGGAAAGGTTACATAGAGTCTTGTGACTAGCATTCTTGTCCGGCAAGTCATATCGTCAGTCATTAAGTATTAAGTCAGGTGGTAAAAAGAAAAGTCTAGAGTCATTTCACAAACGTCAATGACAGAGAGAGTGGACTCATATCAGTAAGTCATCTCAGAGTTTATGTTAGTCAGATCAAAGTAATAACTCATGTCACTCAATATATTAAGTGAGTAGACATATAAATGAGTAACCTATAATACATGGTCTTACATCAAGTCATGCAACAAAAATAATGTTGTCAGTCATTTTAAGTAATTCTTGAAAGAAAAGCCAGTAGTCATATCAATGAGTCATGTTAGATAAAGTCATTTCAATGTAGCAAGTAATATATGTCAGTTATTGTACTAATTCACCTATTAGTAAGTGAAAAAATAATTTCATTTTCGTTAGTCATTTAGTTAAGTTTTTAAGTAAGAGAAAGAAGTCAATGAATTAGTTTTGTCAGACTTTAGGTCTTGTTAAAGTGAAAGTCCTTTTTTCGCTTGTGTCTTTTAGGTGAATGGAATTAATAATATTCTCGAACAGCAATCTCAACCTGTATATTAAGTCATGAGCGAAATATAAGCCATGGTATTCAGGTAGCTCATATCAGTCCTAAAATGTCTTAAAACTAATCAAGTCAGGCTCTAGTTAATTCAGTCTTGCCCGACATGCCTTTTCAGTCCGTCACATCACATAGATTATCAAGTCAGTGCATGGTGTCATTAATCAGTCATGTTAGGTTTGATTTTAAATTCTGGTCAATCAAATGCGAAATCATATAAATCAGTCGTAGCACCTATGGAAAGGTAGTGAGAAATTGATTGGGAAAGAGCAGCGTGGGTTCAGGAGAGGATGAGGTTGTGTGATTCAGGTTTGTGGTCAGACAGGTGTGTGAGAAGTTCTTAGAGAAAGGAGGGACACTTTTGGGATTTTATGGATTTAGAGAAATGGTATAAGAGGGTTGATAGAGAGGCGCTGTGGAGTGTGTTGCGATTGTATGGAATAAGTGAAACTTTGTTGAATGCGGTCAAGAGTTTTTACTTGAAGAGTAAAGCATGTGTGAGAATCGGGAGTGGTGTGAGTGATTGGCTTGAGGTAAATGTGGGGTGACGTCCAGGTGTTGTTATGTCGCCATGGTTGTTTAATGTGTATAAGAATGGAGTGGTAGGGAAGTATATGAAAGAGTATTTGGCAGAGGCTTGGAACTAGTGGGTGAGTGTGGAAGGTTGTGGAAATTGAATCAGTTACTATTCACAGATGATACTGTGCTGGTGGCTGATACTGAGAATGAACTGAATCATTTGGTGACTGAATTTGTTAGGGTGTGTAAAAGAAGGAAGATGTGGATGAATAGTGGTAAAATAAAGTCATGAGATGCATGAGGAGAGTTAATGTTGGCAGATTGAATGTAGGAGTGAATGGGGAGTTGCTTGAATAAGTTGAAAGTTTCAAGTATCTGGGGTTGCACGTATCAAGGAGCGGACAAGTGGATGCAGAGGTAAATCATAAAATGAAATGCTAGATGGGTTGAAAACTGCAATGAGCAACAGGTGTTTGGGAATGAATGTAAAGAGAGGGATATATGAAGGTGTGATTGGGCCGACAGCATTGTATGGAGCAGAGTCTTGGAATGCAACAGAGGATGAAAGGTATAAGCTGAATGTAATGGAGATGAGGTGTTTGAAAAGTATGATTGGTGTATCTAGAATAGATAGAGTAAAATATAAGGATATCAGGCAGAGGATGGGTGTGAAAGGAAACTGTCAGATAGGTTAGATCTGCGAGTACTGAGTTGGTTTGGACACACGTAAAGGGTGAGTGATGAACGAATAGTGTAGAGTGTGGAGTGCAGAAGTGATTGGATTAGGCTAAGAGGAAGACTTAGAATGAGATGGATGGATGGCATGAAAACGGGAATGAATGCATGTGGAAGGTCAGTGGAACAGGGAAGAGAGCGTGCAAGAGATAGGAATGAGTGTAAGAAGATTGTGTATAGGTGACACGGTCAAAAGAGATTTTTCGAACCTGCTAGCCCAGTGAACTGTAATGGACGGGTGGAGGGGAGTTGCCATGTGTTGGAACAGTAGGGGTAAACCAGAGGAGGCTATCGGGCCTCACTGACATGCAGGGTGAGAGGGGGGAAAGTGTGGCAACCCTTTATTCCATGGGAGCTAAGATGAGTAGTTGAGGTATGTCCAGATCGTGGTGAATGCGTGTATCTCGACTCGGCCACCCCCCTTACAAGGGGGAATGAGGCCATATATATGTATGTATATGTGTATGTATCACTTAAGTTTTAAAGTCAGGGACCGTTAGTATATTAGATAGACAGACACATTAAGTCATGTCCATGTCAAAACTAAGCACATCACTAATTTATTTCCGTCTGAGTCATATTTAATTTGATACAAGTATAAGTAACTAATAAACTAAACAACGTAGTGAAAAAAAAAATATTCATAAAAAAAAACCTATATGCAAAAGCAAAGAAATAAAGGCTAAGAAAGGTCAAACCAATCACTTAGATCAGTCAGTAAGCCTTAATCATAATGAGTCACTTGAGTCAGTCAACTTTATCCTCAGTTAGTCACTTAAATCAGTCATATTTATCTGCAAACAGTCATTTAAGTCAGTTAATTTAGTCAGTCAACATTATCTGAACTTGCAAGCTAATAGATCCGATAATCGACGATGAATTTAATCGTATCTTCTCATATTTTACCAGTCATGCCTGTCTCATTCTGTAAGTCACACATGAAATCGACAGTCACCGTCAGTCACGCTTTATCTCTCCATGCCAATCACAAACTTAATGAATCATGTCACTCAGTCGGAGAGTTACAATCAGTTACAGGGTCACTGTTATTTAGTTTGGTCGGTCACAGTCAGATACACAGACAATGTTGCTTGCAGTTAAGCATTACACCATTGTTATATATTATAGATCACTGTCAATTGCACAGTCAGGCACTACTGACAGTAAGTCAGTTATTCACTGTTCATGAGTTCTTGTTAGTCAAGATCCATTGTCAGCTTGTCTGTCATTTCGTGTCAGTGAAGCATTATTGTCATGCACTGTAGTTATCATCCTCTACTGACTTCTATCATTCACAATTTCACCATCATTGACCATTTATTAGTTATAAAGACAACATCATTCACTTTTGTTTCAGCTACAATAGATGTCATTCATCAATTGACAATCATACAGTCAATGTCATTAACAGTTTGTCAGTCACAAAGTCAATGAGGTTCATCATCTGTCAGTCATAAAGTCAATGTCATTCAAAGTCTGGCAGTCACAAAGAGAATGTTGATTATCATTTGTCAGTCATAGAGTCAATGCCATTCACCGTATGGGTCATAATGTCTATGTCATTAAAAGATGGTCAGTTACATAGTCAATATCAGTCACTGTTTGTCAGTCATAAAGTCAATGTCTTTCACCTTTTGTCCGTCAAAAAGTCAATGTCATTCATCATATGTCAGTCATAAAATCAATGTCAGTCACTGCTTGTCAGTCACATAGTCAATGTCAATCACATTTTTTCAGTCATAAAGTCAATATCATTCACCGTTTGTCCATCAGAAAGTCAATGCAATTCACCGTTTGTCACTCACAGAGTCAATGTAGTTCACTGTTGAGTCACTATCAGTCACTATTGGCATGCAGTGCTGCTTAATGCATGAAATTCAGAATATAGTTGTTATTCACTAATGGTAATTACTATCAGTTGCAAGGCCAATGTCAGTCACTGTAGTCATCTCATGTCAGTCGCAGTCGCTGATATTCACTATAAGTTTATCACTGTTAACATTAAAGTACCTGTTCCTTACACAGTCGTTATCATTATTGATTATCAATTACATGTCAATTTTAGTCACTGCCAGTTACGTAGTCAATCATTTAGTGCTTGTCAGTCACACAGACATACTCTCAGTCACTGTTAGTCAATGCCTCTCTATCGGCCATTATCCTAGTCACTCAATCATAAAAGTCGTATTTGAATGTATGTGTCTGTCAGTGTTCGGTAGGATTATATTGTCATGAAGTCCATATTATAACAATGTATGTATACATGTATGTCATTCATATATCAGCCCGTGGTATAAGAAATTATATTTCGTTTATTTCTAGTCACCGTCTGTTTGTCAGTCACTGTGGTATTATATGTCTCTGTGTCTGTCATAATGTTGTCATTTACCAGTTAGCCTCCATTGCAAAAAGAAATATGTAAGAAACTTAGATCAGTCCTCATATTTGTAAGTGTCGTATGTTAGTATCAGTCACAAGTCACTAGTGCTTGTTACGTGTCATTATTAGTAATTGTCAATCGCAAGTCATTAGTGTCATTCACTAATTGTTATTAGTAAATGTCAGTAAGAAGCTATTAACGTCATTTACAAGTATTTGTAAATATCAGTCCTATATCTACAATGTCATTTATGAGTCCTTTCAGTGAATGTCAGTCATGAATTGTTTATGACCAGTTAGTCACAAGTCATCTGTTAGTCAGTGGTCATAATAAGTAAAAATCAGTCACGGGACTTTAATGTCAGTCACTTTATGTGTCCAAATTAGTGTCAGCACTAAGTCGCAAGAGTCACTCACATGTCCTTATTACTGAATGTCTGTCTTAAATCATTGATGTATTTCTCTGGTCCATATATCATTTACAAGTCATTATTGTCCGTCATGGCATTATTTGTAATTATCAGTTATTAGTAGTTATTAGTGAATGTCAGTCATTAGTCATTATTATTATATGACAGTCATTAATCATCATTAGTAAATGTCAGTCAATAGTCATTAATAGTGAATAACAGTCATGAGTAATTTATTAGCAAATGTCCGTCATAAGTCATTAATGTCATGCCCTAGTCTTTTTCAGTGTCAGTCACAAATCTTTGATGTTTTTTTTTTTTTTTTTTTTTTTGTAAATGATCAGTCAAAACTCCTTCATGTCATTCACAAGTCCTACTTAGTTAATATTAGACAATTAATAATAATATCATTCACTAGTATATATAATTATTAGTTCCTTTGGGCAAATATACTTCTCATAGTAGTAATTTCTTACACAACCTACCAAGCCCTGTTGCCTCCTTTTTGTTAAATTTTGGCCACTGCAGGCTTCAGTGAGCTATGATGCCATACTTAATAAAGCGAGTCATTGTTAGTCAACGTCAATCATTAATCACAGATGTCATACACAAGTTCGTATTAGCAAATGTCACTCACTGAGTATAAATGTCAATTTTTGTTCATTATTAATAAATATATGAAATAAGTCACCGTTGTCAACAGCACGTCATTATCTGTAAGCATCTAGAATTCTAGATGCTAAGTCACTTCAAGTCTGTGTCCGGAAATAAGTAATATTTACCAACATTCAAAAGACATAACTATTTATCTATGTTGTCTATATTGTCAATTACACATCAGTACCACACACATTATTCTGTTCTCAATGTTAAGTCTTTGTAGCAGCTCATCATAGCTGGTCAGAGACTCAGTCTCAGCCAAAAGATGGTGTGAGATTAAGCCAGACATATCTAACCAATATTCTGTTAAACAAATAATAATTTAGCAACACTCAAAATTCACGATTTAATGCATGATTCGCTGTTAATCAGAGTGCCATTGACATGCATTTGCCAATTTAGATCATTAGTGAGGTCGGTCAAGCACGTGGATATCACCAAGTTATCGTCACTTGTTAAAGAGGGATAATTTGCTGCATTTGCATTTGTAAATCATCATTCTAATCATTACGCCAAAACTGCACATAAAAAGTACTTATATGAAGAGAAATAATTAATAAATAATCACGATGCAGGGAGACATATTCAATAATGATCGCATTGACAAATGCTACAGTATATTATCCAAATGCAAAATAATTACCAAGTAGTGCAATATATGTTAGTTACCTTTTCCACCTGGAAAAAAAAGGATATTAGACAAAAATTCGAAATGACATTCATATCAATGATAATGTGTATTATTCATTCATGCAAGTCAGTTACTTATATGAAGTCATTCAGCGGAGTCAGTTTAGTCACGTCAGTCTCAGTTTATAACAGCAGTCTTTTGAGGATTTAAGTGTATGTCTTATGGTATGTATTATCAGTCTTTTCACATGTTTAAGTGTGTAACCTGTCATGTAAATCATTATGTACGAGACAATTTCTGATTGGCCCATCTTATGTGGTATACAGTTGTCTCATACAATTTAGAAAAAAGTTCTCGTATCGTCTTCCCAGTGGCATAGAACGTCAAGAAAATTGAAGAGTAGCTTAGCTCATACAAAGACCTTATCAGTTATACATTATATCGTGTCATGTCAGGTGAATCAATATGAGATAGGTGTCTGTTACGGAGGTCAGTAAGGAAAATGTGTCTGTGTTCCTTAGCAGTCAAGAGTTGGTCACCGTCAGTAAAACATTTGGAACCTTGATGAAAATTCGATAACACTGTTACTTACCAATGATCCCATCATCAATATGATGCCACTAAATAAACTCAGTAACTCATATAAATAAAAATCACAGACCGGCCAGGCAAGTTTTCATATCGATGTAGAAGTCATCAATCATGACACTTAACTAAATTTCTAAAGCGAATCCAGTTAAATATGATATTTTATGCATCAAGTTTATGCCAAGTCAGTCTCAGTTGGGGTACTGCAGTCATAATTGATTTACATCAGAGACGTAATATCTATGGTGTAAAAGTACTGTCTTAAGTCATTAGTCAGTGGCAGTTAATCTAACTCGCAGGTAATTACTGACAGTCATGATGTAACACAAGTCTTTATTATCTGTCTTTGAAATGTACTTTAAGTCATAAATAGTCATCTGTGTCCAAAAAGTCATAGTCGTTCTATTAAGTCATAATAAATAAGTCCTGTCCAAAGTAATCTTTATTAATTAGTCATTATGACCATAGTCCATTCAATCTAACCTGACACTTAGGCCGTCCCCCTTCAACAGCCACGTCAAAAAGCACGCTATATCTAGCAGTGGTGTGAAGAAGCCACACCCCTTCTAGTATTTGTGTGAAGACGCCAAGCTAGAAAATAACTCCTTAATGAAGCCACAACCATTTAAGCCTGATAATATAAATCATGTAAGTAGTTGTTTATACATTAAAAAAATAAAAATATCCATTTATCTTGCCAATAAGAGAATTTCTTACTACCTATGAGAGCATATATAATCAGTACATACTCGTTAGTCTCATGAATGAAAATTTTGACAACACAAGGAGAGAAGAATCGTGGTCTCTGCGTCAGGTAAAAGCTCATGGACTATAGTCTTCATAAAAGTCATTGGTTAGAGTCTTAATAATACCTAAGTTAATACAGTATATGTTGTCCCTACATGTCATAAGTTATTACTGACAGTAGCTGTAAGTCATTAACAAATAATCTAATTATATTTGTGCCCCTTTGCAAGTATTGTGGAATATGACAAACCCGTAGTTGGTGTTCATCATTTTTTCAAGTCACAAACTATGAAATACATCATCTCTAAATCACAATTTTATTACATTTTAACTTCATTTCCGTCTTTATATATGTTAACTGATTTGATTTTTTTGCATATATATATATATATATATATATATATATATATATATATATATATATATATATATATATATATATATATATATATATATCTCAATTAATTTAATAACTTATTTTGAGGAGTTTCCAATGTTATTTTAACGAACCTACAATTCTTGAGAGATGTTACGTTTCAAATTCACTTGACTAACCATAGTGGGTCATGTAAAGTTGCTAGCCCTATAGTCTGCCTTGTAAACCGACAAGTCATTTAGTCTATTAGTCGCTGTCAGGTCAATTTGAGGTCTTTGTGTCTTTAAGAAGATTCCAGCCCTACTATGGAGAAAGAGGTTCTACCACAGTGCTGGTCGCATCCCAGTAACTAGGGTAAACTGATGCCGAAGAAAACATATAGCTTAAAAAAAAACCCTGCCAAAAATATGATGGAAAAAAGCGACCCTGTATGAAAATGAAAATTGCTATCGAAAGTAACCTCTCTTTGGTATTCAAAAGTTTAAAAAAAAAAATGAAAGACAAAACTAAATTCTAATAATGATAAAAGTATACTGAAATTGTAATGAAAGGGTTGTGCCCATATGATTATTCAAATAGGAACTCTGTAAGGCCGCTTTCACACCAAAGTGGTACGTCGCATGTGACATGCCACGTGGCACGCCAGTTAATACGGATATCCTGAAATATATGAAACCTTTCACACATGGGACGTATTACGCCACTCCTGTGTGCATGGTTTCATATATATCCGGATGTTAGTTTTCAACTGGCGTACCACTTTGGTATGGAAATGGCCTAACGATATTAAATGAAAAATCAGCGGAATGAATGAAAGAGAAAATTAATAATGAAAGTAAAATAAATAAATACGTAATATGTGAATACCTATGCTGCTAATTAATGACTTTGTATCTATAATATAATGTTAATGTAAAAAAAAAGCTTAGTGAAAAAATGAACGTAAAAGTGAGACCGATAAGCGAGATGCAGAACTACTAATGAAGAACCTTAAAACTCATTTTTAATACATTAACTAAGATATCGCGATATAAATAAAGAAACTAAGAAGATATTTACCTAGCAGTGAGAGAAATTTATATAATCCTGCATTTTTCTAACAGCGTATAACTAGATTTTTTTTTAATAATAGTAATAATAATAATAATAATGATAATAATAATAATAATAATAATAATAATAATAATAATAATATAATAATAATAATAATAATAATAATAATAATAATAATAATAATAATAATAATAATAAAAATGACAGGATGCAATCTCGCACTCAAATTATTTCAATATTTTTACCTTCTACTGTCGGAATTAGAACCTGGATTCTGTAGAACAGCTGTCTGAATAATAATAATAATAATAATAATAATAATAATAATAATAATAATAATAATAATAATAATAATAATAATAATAATAATAATAATAATAATATAATAATAATAATAACAATCTCTGAAAACTTTATATCATATATATGACCTTTTATTGGGTCAAGATAAAATTAAAAAAAAAAATAGTTTTAGTTCACAGGTACCAATGGAGTAGAGCGCAGGTTAATTAATCAAGAGGTGAATTACTCGTCCGTCACGTATGTATGTCGTGCCTATCCGTCACACATGTCCGTCACAGTTCTGGTCTGGATAAAGAGTTTCGAGAGGATAGCATCTCCCTTACGTCATGTCTGCCGTTATCATCAGGCTGGCAAAAATGACAAAATGGGAAATGTCATTTAATATAAACACTGTAATGAGACAATCTGTGTATAAAAACAAATGTACAGAGAAAAAATAATTAATTATATATGTTACTATGCATATTACTGAATAAAAAGAAAAATAAGCACCACCGACTGTCCCAGCTGTATAGTGGAATAAAAAAAATATCCACAAACCTGATGCTTTCAAGTTTTCCTGAGATCTATCTTACCTTGTAATTGACCTGATCTGGAGAGGGTGACGTTATTAAACTACGCTTCCTGTTGGCTACAATGAATGTATCGAAACCCACCGGTATTGGTCCAGAGGTCTGAGGCCTAGAAACGAATAATAACTATATTAATATATAACTAAATATATAAAGATACAGACCACACAATTCTCTTTATTGAGAAATACAGAAATCGTTAAAAAATAATTCTGAAAAGTAGTAATTTTATTACTTTCAGATAAAATTATATATATATATATTAATATATATATATATATATATATATTATAATATATATAATATATATATATATATATATATATATATATATATATATCCTTCACCTGAATTTCATAATGGTTCTCTTGAGTGAGTAGTTGTAGCCCGTCCAGGTGTACCAGTTAACGCCATCAGCAAAGGAACGATGAGGGCCTCCTAGATACCATCCATTGAGATTTGAATCATGGCAGTTGCCATACCACCAAGCACCCTTTGTGACAAATAAAGTATTGGAGTCATAAATAACACGGGGGAATATTTATTACATAAATGTTCTAGATCTACAAATATTAAAAGACTGTAAATTGCAGAACAAAGATTTATTTGTGCAAAAACATTATCCTAACATCAAAACAAACCATTAATGCAACGCATGGATCGACTCACCTTGTACAGTCTAGCACAACTTCTCTCAACAAAATCGCCATCTCGATTATCATTGTCGACATCGAACGTTGAGAAAGGAAGTCCGTTGTGGGAATATAGGGCATCACCTACATACATACATACATACATACATATATATATATGATATATATATATATATATATATATATATATATATATATATATATATATATATATATATATATATATATATATATATATATATATATATTACTTGAAGTTCGGTTAATGTAATTCTCAAATATGTAATATTAATAAACTAATCACAATTTATGTTTATTAGATATATGTAAAGAATATAATTTCAGTCACGGATGTTAAGAGTTTTGTATTAGCATATGATTGAAGCTGAAATGAGAGTGAGCTCTTCGAGGGGAACACAATTCAGTAAGCAAATAATTTATTTCATATACTGACTGACAGATAGTTCATCGTTCGACACATTAAAGAATTAAAATTCCCTCTTCAGCCAGAGTTATGATCAGTCACCTGCCTGCGTTGCCGAAGTAAACGTTGGAGTGATACAGCCTGTATGCGTCTCTTTCTGAGCCTATCCTGAAGCCACGGTACCTGGCAAACCTCCTGTTACCCGACCAGTCTTCCAGTTCGATGTGTAACTCGTAATTGGTATCATTGTCGGCGTTCGTCAGGGCCCATAACAAGATGTTACCTAAAAACAGGTTAAGTCTATTTTGTCTATTCGTCAGTCTCGTGTCAGGGGAGGATCTTTATACAAAGCATGGAGGGAAAGAGAATTAGTTCATTTTTTGGGGGATACACATGCTCACAATTCGTCAGTCTCGTGTCAGGGGAGGATCTTTATACAAAGCATGGAGGGAAAGAGAATTAGTTCATTTTGGGGGGGATACACATGCTCACAATTCGTCAGTCTCGTGTCAGGGGAGGATCTTTATACAAAGCATGGAGGGAAAGAGAATTAGTTCATTTTTGGGGGGATACACATGCTCACAATTCGTCAGTCTCGTGTCAGGGGAGGATCTTTATACAAAGCATGGAGGGAAAGAGAATTAGTTCATTTTTGGGGGGATACACATGCTCACAATTCGTCAGTCTCGTGTCAGGGGAGGATCTTTATACAAAGCATGGAGGGAAAGAGAATTAGTTCATTTTTGGGGGGATACACATGCTCACATGTGTGGGTCTTTAGATAGCTATTGGATTTAGGAAGGAACATTAAGAGGTGAAATATCCGTCTTCATCATCTAGTACAGTCCTAAACCCTACAGTCTCTCGTTTTAATAGCAATCTGTCATAAAGTCTTACAATGAATTTTTCTTGAAGCAACTCTAAATTAAGTCTTCGTGTCGACTTAGTTGCAATTTCGGCCGACTGCTAAGTTCTTTTCTGATAACATCGGATCTGGACCTGAATTTTGTGACGTACATATAACAAAAACTTAATATATTAACTCATTGCTGGAAATTCAACTCTTCCACCCGGCTTTCATAAATCATAGTAGAGTTGTAGAAGTCATTAAAACAACTAAATAATAGTAGTGATATAAAGCAACTTTCAATACATATAAAAAAGGAAAAAAAAAGAACTTTAAGGTGTTAAAGGTATCGCTAATCACCCTTGAACAGATATCTTTGGTAAATGGTGATTTTTGAGCAATGGACAGATAATACATCTCTCTCTCTCTCTCCTCTCTCTCTCTCTCTCTCTCTCTCTCTCTCTCTCTCTCTCTCTCTCTCTCTCTCTCTCTCTCTCTCTCTCTCACTTTCCTTTTTCCCCGAAGGAAAAATCTCTCTCAAGAGCAAAAGCGTTAATGTCATTAACATTATCTTGGCGTTCTTGGAAAACTTTCTTTTTCTCCTTCATGCATGACCCTAGCGTGAGTATAATTTTATAAAAGGTTTGTAATTCATATATATATATATATATATATATATATATATATATATATATATATATATATATATATATATATATATATATATATGTATATATATGTATGTATGTATGTGTGTGTGTGTGTGGTCCTCATATTAACGTTTACATGATAAACGATGAGAGAACAGCTTATCTTAAGATGGCGAGGTCTGTCTCTGTAGAAGTGCCACTAGTCCCCTTTGCGGAGGTAACTGCGAAGGAGGTGACTTTTAGTCCACTATCACTGACTGCCCCGTTTATTCGAATTTTACAACACGTAGGGGAACACGGAGGGAATTATTTTTGCTACCGACCCCAGGAAAAGAGAGCTGAAAATGTAATGAACAAGGGAATACACTATGGTAGGAAGAGGCTGCTCAACTCCTTAAAGGGGGGTTTACACGTTCAAACGGTTCGTCGAACGTGGTTCGACAGACAAGTGTTTGAAGTGATGTTCGAACGTGTGAACGGCGTATTTAGTTGTCCAACACGTTTGTCGAACGTGTTGGACAACCAAATACCCCGTTCACACGTTCGAACATCACTTCAAACACTTGTCTGTCGAACCGCGTTCGACGAACCGTTTGATCGTGTAAACCCCCCTTTACATAGATCAATACCCAGAAAGGCCTAACTTTTCTTATGTAAATATCTTAACCATCCGAATAACATCAGTCACTTGAGAGAAACCAAACCTAATAAAACTTTCTCCAGAGCGTCATTCATGTTTTCATTCACTGTCACTTGAATAGCCAGAGACAGCTGTCGTAATTTCTAAATGACCCTCATAACACTATATAATATTACAAGGCATTTATTTCTATTTAAATGAGTAGCTTTATTCACGTTCAAGTAATATATAATTATACTTTCGTTTAGTTACTTTACTTATGATCTTGTGAACACGTTTATTAATCATGGCATTCAATTATGATTCGGTTATTGTATTTGTTATATGTTATTAATCAGTCCTTTTTGACTTATGCAACTTTTAAAACTAATACAGAATTTAGTGTAATGACATCGGCATATGAAAATCTATCTCTCAATATATCTTATAATTATATATATATATATATATATATATATATATATATATATATATATATATATATATATATATATATATATATACATAAACCCCCTGAAGGAGGGGGGTTAAGAAAACTGCCTCCGTATTCCCCTGCGTGCCGTAAGAGTCGACTAAATGGGGTGGAGTTGGGGACTGGGAATCCCCTCTTCTGTATTTTAATTCCTACGAATAGCTAAGAGATGCGGGGGGTATTCTGGCAGGAGGGATCCAGGCAGAACCCTAGTAATTGGGTCTTTGTATGTGTGTGGTTGTGGTGTAAGTGAAAATAAGAGCAAGGTGATAGGGAGTATGTTAGTGGAGAGAAAGATAGATGTACTTGCATTGAAATAAACTAAGGTAAAAGGGAATGGTGAGGTGACATTTGGGAGTGTGGTAGGTAGCGTGTCTGGAGTTGAGAGGGGGAGAGGAATAGAGGGAGTGGCTTTGTTAGTAAGTGAAGAAATGAATAAGTGTGTGGCGGAGTAGAAAAAAGTATCCTCTCGAATAATAGTGGCTAAAATGAGGCTGAGATACTTGGGCGTTTGTGAGCGCATATGGCCCTGGCAGTGAAAGAAGCGAGGAAGAAAGAGGAGAATTTTGGATGAAATCGAACTAGTGTGTGGAAGACTTGGGAATGAATGTGAATGTGGCTTTGATAGGAGATTTGAATGCTAGAGTAGGGAATAAGCCAGTGGATGGTGTAATTGGGAAACATCAATAACGAATATACTTGGATATTCGTTATACATGTTTTATTATCCCTTCTCATCTGACAAGTCACAATACTCCCATCTATTTTTCTTTATATTTTCTTCGTGTCCAGGCCTGATGAGGATAGATTTTTTTTTTTTTTGCCCGTTCTGGGGTCGCAATCATAAAAAAAAAAAAAGTATGGAGTACCTGGTAGGAATGAGAGTGGAGAGAAACTGATAGAAATGTGTATTCAGAGAGAGATATTGATTGCTAATACTGTATTTAAAAAGAAGGATATGCACAAGTATACATGGGTCAGAGTTGATAATGGAAGAGTACTTGATGGGGGCATTAATAGATTATATTGTGGTGAACAGGAGGGTGATTGGAAGAGTATTGGATGTAAATGAACTGAGAGGAGCCAGTGGTGGAATATCTGATCATTATTTAGTGGATAGTAGAGTGAGAATGGGAGAAAAGTGGAGAAAGAGAAGAAGCAAGAAAGGAAAAGAGGTACTAAAAGTGAATGAATTATATAAGAAAGAGAAAGACTGTGAGTATAAGGCTAGTGTGAGAAATGTGTGGAATGTAGTGAAAGAGATTTTGGAGGAGGGAGTGGAAGAAGAATGGAGTTGTTTTAAGGAGGAAGTTATGAAGTGTGCCGAGGCAGTGAGCGGAAGGAGATTACCTGGTGGAAGTAAAAGGAAAGGTAGTGAATGGTGGAATGAGTAGGTGAGTGCAGTAGTGGCTGAAAATAAGCAGGCTTATGAGGCATGGTTGCAGGTAGGTTATGTAGAGGCGCATGAAAGGTGTTGTGCAAAGAGGAGGTTAGCGAAGCACATGGTGAGGGAGGCAAAGAGAGAAGCGGATGTAAGGTGGGGCAGATGCTTGTCTAAGAATTTTGAAAGGAAGAAAAAGATGTTTTTGAAGGGAGTAAAAAGAGTGTGGAAAGGTGAATGTGGTAGGGAGGAGAAGGTGAAAGGAGCAGACGGGTGATTGCTAACAGATGAAATAAAGGTGAGAGAGAGATTGGTTGCATATTTCAAGAACCTGCTAAATTAGGAAGATGATAGTAGGGCAGAGATTGCGGCTGTGGGAAACGAATGGATAATCCCAATATTAGGTGATGAAAATGAAAGAGGAATAACAAAAGAGGAGGAACATATGGCAATGAGAGCAATGAAAGCAGGTAAAGCACCAGGGATAGATGGGTGTCATGCTGCATGCTTATCAAAAGGTGAGGAGGCATTAGTAGAGTGGATGGTTAGGTTGTTAAATATATGTTTCAGGACAGGGAGGGTCCCGGTTGATTAGAGAAGTGCATGTGTAGTTCCACTTTACAAAGGGAAGGGAGATAAGTATGAGTGTAGTAGTTTTAGGGGAATTAGTTTGTTGAGTATAGTTGGTAAGGTATATATGGAAGAGTGATAATCAAGAGAAT
This sequence comes from Halocaridina rubra, assembly GCA_037179515.1. NCBI lineage: Eukaryota > Metazoa > Arthropoda > Malacostraca > Decapoda > Atyidae > Halocaridina > Halocaridina rubra. The sequence continues at coordinate 202,319 of JAXCGZ010005662.1, forward strand.
TAGGAAAGAAAGGTACTGAGAGATTGATTGGGGAAAAACAGCGTGGGTTCTGGAGAGGAAGAGGATGTGTGGATCGGGTGTTTGCAGACAGGTGTGTGAGAAGTTCTTGGAAAATGGTAGGGACACTTTTTTGGCTTTTATGGATTTAGAGAAAGCTTATGACAGGGTAGATAGAGAGGGATTGTGGAGTGTGTTGCGACTGTATGGAATAAGTGGAAGTTTGTTGAATGCGGTGAAGAGTTTTTACATGAATAGTAGAGCATGTGTGAGAGTTGGGATTGGAATGAGTGATTAAATTGAGGTGAATGTAGGGTTACATCAAGGTTGTGTAAGGTTGCCATGGTTGTTTAATGTGTATATGGATGGAGTGCTAAGGGAAGTAAATGAAAGAGTTTTAGACAGAGGCTTGGAGCTAGTGGGTGAGGTTGGAAGGTTGAGGATATTGTGTCAGTTGCTATTTGCGGATGATACTGTACTGGTGGCTTATACTGAGAATGAACTGAATCATTTGGTGACCGAGTTTATTAGTGTGTGAATATTGGTAAAAGTAAAGTCATGAGATGCACGAGGATTGATAATGTTGGCAGATTGAATGTAGGAGTGAATGGGGAGTTGCTTGAAAATGCTGAGTTTTAAGTATCTGGGGTCACATGTATTAAGGAGTGGACGAGTGGATGTAGAGGTAAATCATAGAGTGAAGGAAGCAAGAAAATGTCTAGGTGGATTGAAAAGTGTAATGAGAAATAGATATTTGAAACTGATTGCAAAGAAAGGGATATATGAAGGTGTGAGTGTGCCTACAATATTGTATATTGCAGAGACTTGAAATGCAAGAGAGGATGAAAGGAACAAGTTGAATGTAATGGAGATAAGGTGTTTGAGAAGTATGATTGGTGTATCTAGAATAAATAGAGTAAGAAATGAATATGTCAGGCATAGAAAGGGTATTAGAATGAAGCTGTCGGATAAGTTAGATCAGAGAGTGATGAGTTGGTATGGACACATGGAAAGGATGAGTGATGAACTAATAGTGAAGAGAGTGTGGAGTGCATAAGTGATTGGAGTTAGGTCAAGAGGGAGACCTAGAATGAGATGGATGGATGACGAGAAGAGAGCACTGAATGCCCGAGGAATGTCAGTGGAGCAGGGAAGATTGCGTGCAAGAAAGAGGAATGAGTGGAAGACTGTGCATAGATGACGTGGGCCAAAGATATTTTTCGCACCTGCTAGCTCAGTGAATTGTAATGGACAGGTATGAGGGGAGTTGCCATGTGATAAAGCAGTGGGGGTGTACCAGCTGTGGCTGTTAATCCTCATTGTAGAATATTCTTACCCACCTACCTTGTGAGTGTTCCCAAGCAGGGTGGAAGGGGGAGAGTCGTGGCGACCCATTATTCCCAAGGAGCTGAGAGGAGTGGTTGAGGTATGTGTGGATCGTGGTGAATGCGCATTTCTTGGCTCGCCCACGCCCCTTACAAGGGGGAATGAGGCATATATATATATATATATATATATATTATTATATATATATATATATATATATATATATACTATATATATATAATATATATATATATATATATATATACATATATAGCAATTGGTGTCAGTGTCCGCATATAAAACTCTATCCACCTAGCCATTGATCTGGTTTGGTCTATATACGTGTACAGCTACTGAATAAAAGAGTACTTGGTATCAAGTATCAGTGGTAAAAAAAAAAATGGACTGCCACTACCAAAATAAAAAAAAAACGACAACTTTCGCAAGAAGCGAAAGCGAAAACAAGTTTTTCTTTTAATTCTGTACTATGTAACAATAACACACAAAAATTATCCACCGCAAAACATATATTTATAGTATATTTATATAAAAAGAGCTTACCTCAGTAGTGAAAACATTAATAACAGTAGTCAAAAACCACCCCCACCCAATTTGGCGCTGTTGGTGGCGGTTGCGAGGAAACCAGAACAGGCTCTCTCTCTCTCTCTCTCCTCTCTCTCTCTCTCTCTCTCTCTCTCTCTCCTCTCTCTCTCTCTCTCCATAAAAGAAAGTGATGTCGAGATTTATTGTTATTGAGTCAACGTCACGCTGGGCCTATTTACCTATGAGTCAGCTGGAAGTGGTATTGTCTACAAGGGCTGCTTTCTAGAGCGCCACAAACCAATATTCACTCGATTCTCTCTTTTTTTTTATTATTATTATCTCAAACGGAGACGACTGCAATTAAGTTACACTGACACTGTAACAAATGATCGAGCTACTTAAAGAAAATGATTATTATAATAATAATAATAATAATAATAATAATAATAATAATAATAATAATAATAATAATAATAATAATAATAATCGCCTTTCAATTTACATTCCTTATTAATGCATAAGCTCAAATGATACAAAGGCATGAAATATTTCAGAAAATATTCCAATAGTGAAATTAGATGATAGTCGTTACAAACCATTAATAAATGAATTTCACAAACTGTTTTTCAAGGGCATTTTACACAGCTTAGCACCTTAACATCTAGCAGTTGTTCGAGTAGCTTGCCACTGTGATATTCATCTTGAATATGGTATGGAAATACCATCCCATAACGATGATCCAGTTCATTGATGTATGCAGAGCCCTCTACACAGACATGCTCTCTATATAAAGCTAAAAACGGCTACAGACGGTTAAAAAAAGAAAGCTATACTTAAAATGACACAAACGAATAGACGCACATCCTGCAAGCGGGTAGAAGACAAAAACATTTAATACGGCAAAATTGCCATGTCACGAAGGAAAATATCACAGTGATTCAAACGCTCTAATGCTGATAAATTATGTGGCACTGTTTGAGCTAACACCCACGTCATTTTATACGTTGACGACAGAAGATGAGATGACAGATTTTGTGGTTTTATGATACGTAAAAATAAAAGAAAAAAAGGTTCCCATCTAGAATCTCCCGCAATTTACAGAGAATATTACGGATGATTCTCACTAAGCAGTAGTAGGTTGGCTCATGTCATCATCCGCCCGTTGCGATACTACAGCTGAAGGTTTTTTTTTTAACTTAAATAGGTCTGTCCAGGACAGTTCGATGTTAAGTCTTCCTTCAGTTACGGTTCTTTTTCTATGTCTACAGCTACACTGAATATTCTTGGATATTCATTACATATCTTTTATCATCCCTTCACATCTGACAAGTCATTACACTCTCCGTCTCTGTTTCTCTTTACTTTATGTATTCTTCGTGCCCAGGCCCGATGAGGGCTGTTTTACTTTGTTGTTTTTTTTGGCCCGTCCTGGTGTCACAATCATAAAAAAAAAAATAAAAAAAATCAAGCCGCCACCGGGGGGAAAAGTCAGCTCAACTGGGTGCCAGTCTCTAAGTCGGTTAGGAGAGATTCAGTGTTAGAGAGAGCATCCCATCACAAACTGGACAACTACCAAACACGAATGAAAATCATCGACCCCTTATAAAGTTGAGAAAAGGCTGCAGGTCAAAAAGATAGGGATCAAACAAAGATTACGACCCCCAGTACATTGAACAATCCCGTATATTATGGTACATTAGGTTAGGTTAGGCATTAGACGAGCATGGGTTAGGTTCTACATCCTAACCTAATCTAACCTAACTTAACCTATTCTAACCTCATTAAATAATTTACGAGGTTACTTAATGTACTGTTGGTAGTTGTCTTTACATGATCCGGTGAAAGTTATGGGTCTGCATCTCTTTTCTCTCTTGCGAATTTTTTTAAAGCATCAAGACAAGTTTCTCTCATACCAATGGGATGTCCGCATGAACTTCAATCGGGAAGCTTCTTTTTAAGGTGAAATCTTCTTCATCGAAACAGTCGCTTAAAGACGAGGCTCTTCGGAAGCTGCTGCAGGGAAAATAATTGGCAGTACTGAAAAGTTGGCATTTTGTTCACCTTTCACCAATTTAAAAATTATATACCGGAATATATATATGTATATATATATATATATATATATATATATATATATATATATATATATATATATATATATATATATATATATATATATATAGAGAGAGAGAGAGAGAGAGAGAGAGAGAGAGAGAGAGAGAGAGAGAGAGAGAGAGAGAGAGAGAGAGAGAGAGAGAGAGAGAGAGAGAGTCAGACTTTAATAATGCTTATTTTTTTTAAATGGAAATTGCTCAATTGTTTTATTTTCCTTAAGAAATCAAGATAATCATTAATATTTCTGACAAGTGGCTCACCTGGAATAAGTAGTCGTGTGCATGTGTGTATATATATACACACATACAAAACACATAATATTAGAGGGACTTTGTCTTTAAAAGTCTCAAAACTATTATTATTATTATTATTATTATTATTATTATTATTATTATTATTATTATTATTATTATTATTATTATTATTATCATTATTATTATTATTATTATAATAATACTTAGTAGTGGTAGACGTAGTATAACTTGTAGGAAAACTCCTACACTTGTGCATATCATATTTCTTTAAGAAATGAACTATTCTTTGCTTGTGGCTCATACTAGAGCCATCTTCAGAGAGCCACAACACTGTGCAGGTGTGTAGCTCTCTAAAAATTATTCTAGTTATAACCGCATAAAATTGTATATATATATCTAAATATACTATATGTAGCACTTCCATGTGAATTTCAAATTTATTTCCCAGGACGCTAGTCGCCTTTTACGGTTTTACTATTATTAATTTCAGCAGTGACGCATAAATTTTCGCACAACATTTTATTAATAATAATAATAATAATAATAATAATAATAATAATAATAATAATAATAATAATAATAATAGCTGCTGTTGTCGTTGTCATCTTTACATATCCGCTGAAAATCATTGGCAATGCACCTGAAAAAAGTAAATTCCAGCCACGTCATATGCCTCGGAGACGGGAAACTACCAGTAACAGTCTCTGCTGTCAAAACCAGCAGGTGGCCCACTATGAGAGCAGGAGCAAGTTGGAACATGGAGGGGAAAAAAAAAAGAAAAAAGTTATTTTTCTAGGCCATCGCCTCCCCTGCAGAAGTTAGCGCTACCCTCGTTGTGCACGCTTGGCTGCTCTTCGCTTTCTCTTACTGGTTTTCCATTACAGAATTCAGTTATTCATTCAATAATAATAATAATAATAATAATAATAATAATAATAATGATAATA
>JAXCGZ010005662.1:210000-222500 GCA_037179515.1 Halocaridina rubra
AAATATTCTGCACCCTACCTTAGAATGTGTCTTCTCTCAGTTAGAAAGCAAGACGGCGTCCAAATCACTCCCGACAAAGACTCAAAAAATTCCTAAGAGCCTTTGAGCATCTTGAAAGCTGCAATGATTCACATGTATCTCCTTTAAAACACCACTCATCAATACTCACCACCCAGACAGAGTGACAATAAAAATCTGCTTAAGAACCAAACAGATTACACCGACAGATTTTATTTTTACTGCTAAACTGCACCTTCTTCAATGATAAAATAAGGCTCACACCACCTACTGACATCAACAACTAATAGAAATCGTCTAGAACTATAATTTCTACTTGGAAAAACTACCCTTCACTGCCTTTACCTCTTCTGCAAGCACACTCACCAATAGGTCTGCCACGACCCGCACCACTTCCAGTGGCATATCTCATCATTCACAAATGAGTTACCACCGTAGATGCGTAGATAAATATACTCGAAAGTGCTAAGATAATCCATTATTTCCTGTTTTCCCTATCAATATATATATATATATATATATATATATATATATATATATATATATATATATATATATATATATATAATACAATATAATATAATGTATTATAATGTAATATAACTGACTTCTCTTGTCATTTTTAGAAAGTTAAATCATTAAATTAAAAATCTCCGTTCGGTCAGTTGCTTTCTTCAGTCACGTACACCCGTTAATAATTATTTTATGCTTGCATTTCATTAATTCCATTACTACAGAGATAAAAGTATTGCTTTCATCAAGTGTGAAAGAAATTATGAAAAAAAAATTACCGCAAATACCTCAATTCCTGGGACATGATCATTCACTCGCACAGACTGATTTATCAATAAATATGACAGGAACAAATGTTAATAATTTCCTTGAAGACAAATAAGCATCATCTAAGTTTCCTTTTTGTCTAAAAAAATAAAGTTATATATATATATATATATATATATATATATATATATATATATATATATATATATATATATATATATATATATATATATATATATATATACGCACAAGCCAAAGAAAAGTCCAGTGCTAACTTCAAAAACATAAATTGGAGTCTGTCTAATACAATTCTATAAAAAATAATTTTAAGGTGCATACAGCTTGAGAGAGAGAGAGAGAGAGAGAGAGAGAGAGAGAGAGAGAGAGAGAGAGAGAGAGAGAGAGAGAGAGAGAGAGAGAGAGAGAGAGAGAGAGAAATAAAAAAATATCCTTCAAGTTATTAACGTTCAACATAAATAGGGTAATATATATATATATATATATATATATATATATATATATATATATATATATATATATATATATATATATATATGTGTGTGTGTGTGTGTGTGTGTGTGAGTGAGTGAGTGAGTGAGTGAGTGTCTGTGGTGTGTGTGTGTGTGTGTGTGTGTGTGTTTGTGAGCCTGACAGTACCGACAGAGAGAGAGAGAGAGAGAGAGAGAGAGAGAATACCTTCCTCAAAGTGATTTACGTTTATCATATGCACGGTAAGATAGATGCTCAGTTGCGATTATGTATACAAATAATTCCAAGCAATGTTCCCATAAAACTTCCCATTTATCACCCTATACATTATCTCATAAATTCTCTTATATATTTTTATCGGATTTGTGACATAATAAGGAGAGACAGAATACTGAACAATCTAGAACATCTGATCTAACATGATAAATCGTCTGCTTCAATAAATTAGTCACTGTTCGGTCATTATTTAACTTAGAAAACTGGATTCCTTGAACGTTTGCGCCAATACTGAATGACGTACATAAACATATATATAAAACCAGATTGTTGGAATAAACTCACCCAGCCAGAACTCCCTATCGAAGTCACCGAATCCCACTTTATAATCCTCCCATCCTCTCATGAAGTTTTCGTGAGGTTCTACGTCATCCCGGACCTTATGGAAAGAAGTAAAATGCATTTACCAATAAAGGCTTTTTGTTTCAGGTAATATTAAAAATAGGAAAATGAGTGTATATTATGGATGATTAACAAGGAGTATTTTGCAGCAATGTTTAGTCTTTAGCATTGGATGCTTTTCCCTCACTGTGTACGTAATATAGGCAGGAAGAAATGCAATAAAAGCGACAAATGAAGTTAGTCTGTTGGTAATTTTCACATGCCAATAAAGGTTTATATCATACGCGCAGACACGTTCTGCACACCATGAGGTAACTGCAGACATATGGTCAGAGCTCACAGTTAGCCTCCATGTTGAGTTCTGCTCGTAAACGATGCAGAATAAGGAGCACTGAGGTGAACGATCAAGATTTATATCAAGATCCAGTCAGGTCTTGATCTATGTGATACATATAAACACAAACATTTAACAAACGCACTGTCAGTCTTGAGTAATTCTTCAAGCTGAAGACATTACTGGATTGCAAATTTATTACAGTCGACTTCAAGACTTGTTGGTTACTCAGGCAATTAACCTAGATTCTTTATTAACATACCGATATGGAGCATACCTCTTTGTCTGTATCGAGTGTTATATAAACAATATATATACAGTATGCACCATATGTTCGTCCCATATAGTAACAAAAGCAATTCAATGAACCGATGACCTTCGTAGTGCTGCAAAACGTGATACAAGGAACTGAATTTCTTTCAGATGTTTAAAATACAACAAGCAAATTTGCATGCACACCATGCAAAGGACATACATATCAAAGCTCACATGACATATGGAACATACCTGGAAAACTGTCCAGCCTCCTTGTTCATTTTCCATGTCACAGAAGACTTTCCATGGACCCTGGATGATGTTTGGTGGGTGGATAAGATATATACCACTTCGAGTGGCCCCCTGTGTTGCTTTGATGTCGTGACAACTTGTTCCCACGTGAAACGACTCTACAAGGAAACAAGAACAACTCTAACGCCATTTTTTTTTTTTTTGGATGGAATAGGACAGGAGGGGAAAAAAGGGGAGGGGATTAAGGATATAAGGGAATTGGAGGGAAAAGCACGAAAATTAAATAAAGTAAGAGACAAAAAAGAGAGGGGCAGACCCTCGTGCTAAGTTTTGATCTGGAATTCAAACGCCATTCCCGATATTGATGCATGTTTAATGAATTATTAGTGACTGTTTATAGTCACTGCTTATATAAATGTAGAAGAAAAATATATGGGGTATTTCTGCAAGTTCTTCACGAACTTATACAAATTTAATTTTTTTTTCTTCAAGAAAACTGTACAAGCCATGTCTAGAAAACAATGAAAAAATTAGCCATAATATATACCACTTGATTTTAATAATAGATCTTTTTCGATAAAATCTCATAACAAACCAGTTATTTCTTTTCAGACCTCAATAAAAGAAATAGAAAAACATTTTCCTACTAACTAACTTGTGAAGTCGAAAACCTCTCTTGTCCGCGTGCCCGAAGAATTGGCAGGTTTCACTTCAGTTTGTTCAGATATAATTTGTCGGACTGTACGACGGATTTGAGATAGCATGGCAGGGTCCACCATACCTGCTGCTGATTCACCAACTCCACCACCAAGTGTATTCTGCTGGCTTGTACCGCTAATAACGTGTGCTGTTTCCTCCTGGAAGAAAAAGAAACAATTGTGTAATAGAAAGCTATTAACCACATAGGAAAACTTTATAAATGCAGCAGTATATATAGGAAACAGTTTAATGATTCAGATGGAATATCCAATTGTGTAATTACAGTATTCAATAAGTTAGAATAATAAGGAGGAAAAAATAACATTTGTTTTCTCAACAATACTATGCAAATAAAGTTAATTAAGAGAAGGATACGTAACAAGGTGCGACATATTCAACTTGATATATATATTTAATATATTTTTTTTTCCTCGGGATAGCTACTGGATGGACATTACTGCCTTCATCAAGACCCGAGTTAGCGAATATTTTTATATTTTATTTTTTTACGTTTTTTTTATTTTTATTGTGACACCAGAACAGGAAATTAATATTCCAACCCTGACCTCACACAATTATTACAAATATTTATCAGGAGAGCTGATAAACATTTCTGACGCAGAAATGTATATATGAAGCCCCTTCGAGAATCATGATGTGAGTCAGGCAGTGAGTGATCCGTTTTTGGAAAAAATGAACATTCACCTTCAATTCAATTCAATTTCTAAAATAAATGTTCTCACGTGAGAATTTAGAATGAAAGAACCTAAATGCTGACTTGAGAAAGTATAAGTAAAAGTTAAGAATAAAAATCAAATTCGTTATGAGAGAAAATATGATTTAGCTGAATGCAATATTAACATAATACCTAAAATAATAATACGGTTAGAGGATGACTTTCGTTATAATGTAATGATCTTTTCGTGAATTCTATTGCTTTGCAAGTGCAAACTCTCACTCATTTCTAATACGATTTACATAAATTTCAAAATTTCTGTTCTAAAATTGTCTTTAAGAGCAATTCTGCACGAGAGAATATTTCATCAAAAACAGAGGCTTCTGTACTGTAAAAGATGGTCACATATTGAGTTTCACCTTCATTCGATGTTAAGTCTTCCTTCAGTTACGGTTCTTTTTCTATGCCTACAGCTACACTGAATATTCTTAGATATTCATCACACATTTTTTATTATCCCTTCACATCTGACAAGTCATTACACTCTCCATCTCTGTTTCTCTTTACTTCGTGCCCAGGCCCGATGAGGGCTGTTTTATTTTATTTTTTTGTTTTGGCCCGTCCTGGTGTCACAATCATAAAAAAAATCTGATAGATACTTCTCTCTCTCTCTCGTTTTATGACAAGTTTAAAAATAAACAGTTTTCCTAAGAAAAATATTCGCTTCTTTCTTAGGAACGCTGTGTGAGGGTTGTATTAATAAATAAATTAATAAATAAAATCATAATGTAGAGCTACAGTCCTCTCAATCAAAATAATATATTCTCTGCAGCATTTTAAATTCATCGTGTGATAGATTTACAATACGTAGTTTGATTAACTTAGGAAATTAAATATGTTGCTGCTGCTAAAATGAGCGTGAAAAATAATGAGGGGATTCTGGCATCTTTATCATAAAAGAATAGCATTTATTCTAAAATAATATCAATAAATGCGTAAAAGGAAATTTTCATGTCAAAATGAGTAGAAAACTGGGCTACTTAGTAAAATAATGCACATGATAAGGAATGGCGTCTTATAATTTCAACGTTATTAGGGCTCGCTTTCCACCTGTGGAATAATCATCTTAATTCCCACACACGACTCCGACCGGTAGCATTTTACTCAAAACGATAATGGCTGGAGTGTGACATTACGAGTAACATTCCTCTCTTTAATATGCTACAGCTTTGTTTCTTAAACGTCGAGACGAAGACCATACGTAATAACGGTGTTAACTGCTTTCTCCTGACAAACCACCGTTATTCTACCGCTACGATTTCGAATTGTGAAAGTTCCCGCCAAAACGACCGCACCAGTTGATTTAAGGCGCTCCATTTATTTTTGTTTTCCTTCTTTTTCATCTTTTTTTATGTTTCCCTACCTTCGCAATACGTTTCCGTTGATCGTCTAACTCACATAATAGCGTGCTGCTTATCAAAACACTGTGTTACGTAGTTTTAATTGTAGTATGGCAAGTTTGAAGTTTTTTTGATATTGTGAAACTTCTCTTTAACATAACCAATAAGGATATTAATCTTTAATTTTCAGATTAATCAGATAGCAAATATAATGTACTGTTAATGATGGGTACTTCCCTTGCAGACCTATGAATATGGCTGACATGGCCCAATTGTCTCTATGTTCCTCGGGCAGTAATTTAAGGCCATTAAAAAAATAAAAAAAAAATTAAAAGCTCAACGGAAATATAGCAGAGCAAACTACTTGAACATTAAAAGTTGTTGTAAAAGTTGAAAGTGCTATATAAATATTGCAATTTTTCTCCCAAATTCCAGATAATAGTCAAACGACAAAGCATACTTGGATTAAAAATAGCAGCCCAATGGGACGAATATCTACTGCTTTCACTACCAAATGATAAAAAATAAAAATAAATGATTTGTTATTGTTGCCAACGAACTTAGCCTACAGTAGCCAAACACTGCCATCATTAGCAGCACTTAAGAAATTGCTTGTTAGCAAGAGTGAGGCTTATTTCAAACTTTTTTTCTTTTTATGATTGTGACACCAGGACGGGCCAAATAATAATAAACTAAAACAGCCTATATTGGGCCTGGGCACGAAAAATACATGAAGAGAAACAGAGATGGAGAGTGTAATGACCTGTCAGATGTGAAAGAATTATAAAAGATGTGTAATGAATATCCAAGAATATTCAATGTAGCTGTAGTCACCGTGGCTCAAGCGGTAGCGTCCGCGACTCTGAGGCGTCAGGTCGAGGGTTCGCGCCCCGTCACGGTCTGAGGTTAGCAAGGGTATGCACTCAGGGTAAAGATTACATCTGCCAAAACAAGTCCTTCGCAAGAAGGCAACCGTCCAAGCCCTTAGTTGAAAAGGGAGGTCGTGACGAAAAACCGGAACATTCAATGCAGCTGTAGGCATATAAAAAGAACCGTTGCCTTTTATGGGGATTTATTCAGTGAGATTTTATCATGTTTTTTTTTTCTTATCCCCAAAACAGAGCAAATAGCAATTTCAAATCATTTTTCTCGTCCCAACTTGCAACATTAATGACTTCTAAAATGTCTCCCTCTTCCTCATCACATACACAGAATAATTATTGTTATTTGTCGCCTTCCTCCCCTACATCTTAAAGTACTCTCTCATCTGTGGCCAGAGGGCAACGGAAGTGAAAGTTAAGAGAGTCATTGCCCTCTCTCTCTCTCTCTCTCTCTCTCTCTCTCTCTCTCTCTCTCTCTCTCTCTCTATATATATATAATATATATATATATATATATATAGTATATATATATATATATATATATATATATATATATATATGAATAATTTTTTACCCCGACCGGGACTCGAGCCTAGGACTTATAATTACTAAGTCAAGGCGCTACCAACTACACCCCACAGAGGGTTAAAAGGAATCCAACCTTATAGCTTATATCTGCTATACTTAGGAATGAACGCATTCTATCTGAATGCCACTATGTTCATATTACGGATTCCCTAGCCTCACTCATGGCTTCATTTTCGCATTTAATGCAATTTCCAATCTCATTCGAGTCATACAATCAAATAAGCACATTACATATGTGAACACATGAATCATATTTTACCCCGACCGGGACTCGAACCTAGGACTTATAATTGAATTAAATGCGAAAATGAAGCCACGAGTGAGGTTGGGGAATCTGTAATATGAACATAGTGGCATTCAGATTGAATGCATTCATTCTTAAGTATAGCAGATATAAGCTATAAGGTTGGATTCCTTTTAACCTTCTGTGGGGTGTAGTTGGTAGCGCCTTGACTTAGTAATTATAAGTCCTAGGTTCGATTCCCGGTCGGGGTAAAAAATGATTCATGTTTTCACATATGTAATGCGCTTATTTGATTATATATATATATATATATATATATATATATATATATATATATATATATATATATATATATATATATATATATATATATATATATAGATAGCCCTCTCTCTCTCTCTCTCTCTCTCTCTCTCTCTCTCTCTCTCTCTATATATATATATATATATATATATATATATATATATATATATATATATGCATATTTTGAAAGCTTCTTTCAAAAATAACAACAGTGAACACATTTAACGTCTGTTTCAAAGTGGGTCATAAAATTTTACCATGAGGACCTCCACGGCATTCCAAATTTCTTGCGTAAAATATTGGAAATATTAATCTCATTATGTGAACAATTATAATGAATACGATGTGGCTGCATCCAATTTTATTTTTATTTATTTATTTTTTTTTTTTTTTTGCAAATGAAATATAGATGGTTTCCAGGAGTAAAACTTTCCCTCATAAAATGTCTACGTAAAAACGAAGAAAGGGGCTGAGGGTTGAGGAAGTATTAGCATTTAACATTTTGACCAAATATTAGGTGTCATACACCAGAGAAAGGACTGTAGTGGCGGTTGTCTTCATCTCTCATCAGCAGTAGCTTCTCCCATATTCATATGGGGTTGCTGTTTCTAACCAGCCTCTTGAAAACTAGAGTTGGAATTAGTGAAAAAATTTAAAGTCTGATGATTTTCTTGACACCGACCCTATCCACTAATTCGAGCTTGGGGCCGGCACCGAGTTAAGCTGGCGTGCTACCCTAGTGGTTAGATTGTGTAGGGATAGGGGTCTTCATTTCATATATTATTATTATTATTATTATTACTAGCATTATCATATGTATTTTACTACTACTACTACTACTACTACTACTACTACTACTACTAATAATAATAATAATAATAATAATAATAATAATAATAATAATAAAACATTTGAAAGAAATTACAAAATTTACACTAGATTCCGTATGTAGTTTCCTGTCACCCATAAAACTTGCAACGTGTATTGAGAAAATAAACAATTTCCTCTTCATTAGAGAAAAGAATAATTAATAATGTTACCTGTTTTTTTGTGTTACTATTGCTCTATAATTAGTCTTCTTTTTACTCTATGCACAGATAATAATGCAATCTATCCATGCTAATCTACATATATATATATATATATATATATATATATATATATATATATATATATATATATATATATATATATATATATATATAGCGATGTTTCCAAAACTTATTTTCATTTAAGATAGTTAAAAATAACAATAAGCCCCAAATAATAATAAATTTCTATCTTCCGATTCGTCAGAGGAGGCTGTTATAAATAGTAATGTTCATTTATAATTTTTGTATCGTTATGTTATGAGTGTGATATAGATAATTTGCCTTTGTAACTTTGCACCACAATGCTACATTTTTTCATAACACAAATCATGTAGTTATACAATACAAAATCAAAATTAAATAACTTTCAGTGAATAAAAAAATAAGCTCAGTAACTGTCTCGAATGACTTCCAACGACTTGGAAAACAGAATGAACAAAAAGTAAGGAGTGTCATCCAACCATGGTTCGACGACTTTTAACAAATAGAGTGAAACCCGAAAACACCGGAAATTCTCACAAAGATTTTCGCCGAAATAGGATGTAAACACAAACAACAAACAATAGAACACTAAAAAACAAAAACAAATACTAGAAAGTCTTTCCGAGGATCAGCATGAAATCAAGGTGTCCGCAATGTTTTTGGGCCTTCTCACGAATGTGGGTTAATTGTACTGTTATTGTTGGGTTAGTTCCGAGATCAAACTAAATTATCAATAATTATATACATATTTTGCCTGATTTACAATGCGTTTGTTACACTGAATTTTGTCGGAATGAGTGAACAGCAGGTATGTGAAAGAAATAGTAATAAAAAATAGAGTCAAATTATCCATAGATCAAGAAGAATAAATAGTAAGTAACATCCACTCGAACTGGAACGCAATATTGGTTTTGATAGCATTTTAAGTGTTATGTAACTAATAGGTATGCCACCGAATTCTAAGGAGATACTGTATACAAGTTAATATCCAGAATTGTTGAACATTTGTGTCCACACAAAACTAGAGAAAACTAGACACACTATGACATTCAAAATTCTAATAGTGTAATCATTTAAGGTTACTGACATTGCAGGCGCTAAGACACAACGGTCCACCACAAGAATCACACAATCGAAACAAATCATGGACAAACCCATGATCAAACTACACCTATGACTATGGATATCACTTTTATGAAACATTTTAAGAATGTAACAAAGTACATGTGAATGCTCAGTCCCTTCTCGCTCATTTTGAGGAAATAATAATGCTAACAAAAGACTACAACATAGACATCCTCTGTGTAAGTGAAACTTGGCTTCCTCCTACAACAGAAAATAAATATGTGAATATCCCAGAGTTTAAAATATTTCGCAATGACCATGGCCGAGAGGGTGGGGTCTGTATTTAGGTTAGAAATTATCTTAGTGCATCAGAAATAACCACAGGTCTAGAAAAAACTGAATAGCTCGAAGATTTATAGATCACAGTGCAGTATCAGAAACTTCCATCTTTCACTGTAGGGTGTGTTTACCGTCACCCTAAAGCACCTTCCAGTTCATTCAGTCATCTGCTAGAAACATTCAGAAATATCTGTGTGCGCCATAAACCCGTATACATACTTGGTGACTTTAATGATGACTTGCTCTCAGCAGATAACAAAATGAAAAGGGTGATCAACTCTGTGAAGTTAACACAAATAGTGACAAAACCGACCCGCATAATCCCAAATACTAGGACTCTAATAGATCTGATAATAAATGAAGTGGAAAGTATACCCTATTTGGACGTAGTTCCCTGTCCAATTGCAGATCTCTTCAAGACATTCCGGTGTCTAAAAAATTACTCCCCTTGTGAAGTATTAATCAATAACACAAATGTACTTAATAATATTAAAAATACAGATAAAGTCGATTTGCAGGTTGAGATTCTAACAAAAGTCTTCTGTGAATGCTTAGATAGTTGTGCACCCACTGTAACAAGAAAAATAACCCGCCCCTCAGCCCCCTGGCTAACTAATAACATCAAAGATGCAATGCAAATCAGAAATCAAATACAAAAAGAGCTAAAAATTAATAGATATTATATGACTCTCCGAGAACGTTATAAAGCAGAAAAGAAACGTGTCATCAATGTAAGTAAAAAAAACTTTTACAAAAAAACAATTTAATGACTCTAGACATGATACAGTGGCAACTTGGAAAGTGATAGGAAGCATGATACCAAATGAAAAGACTACCCCAGAAAGTTAAGAAAATATTACGGAGTTGAAAGACAAAGCGGAAAACTTTAATAACTAGTTTGCTAGCGTTAGCAAAAATTTGAGAAAACACAAGAAAACATCAACTCAGTGAATATGAGTAATTACTTAAATGTCAATTCTTCCAATGTAAACACAAGAGAATACTTCAAGATAAATCCTATCGATTGTGCTACCCTAATTCTTACCATAAAGAGCCTAAGACAAACAAACAAACATTTATTTCCATTTTGTACAATGGTTATTCAACATTAATAGTAACACTCTGGCTCTTATGGTCCAGATGGTATAGCATTTCAATTCATCAAAGATGCTCTACCCATGATTGTATCTTATATTCTAACTATTATGAACACTTCCATTGTTACTAAAAAGTTTCCTGACTCTTGGAAAAAAATCACATGTAATACCTCTGCATAAAAAGGGGGACAGAGAAGATGTGACAAACTATCGTCCCATTTCACTGCTACCCATTTTCTCTAAAATATTAGAAAAAATTGTTGCATGCCAACTTATGTCATATTTAGAGTCAAATAAACTATTAGCTATTAACAAACATAATTTAAGACTGAAACTCTCGACGGAAACTGCACTGCTCAAAGTTACGAATAGTATCTATAATAATATAGATATGAAAAAAATCTATCTGCTTGTATTATTAGACTTATCAAAAGCCTTTGACAGTGTAAACCATGAAATTCTTATAAGTAAATGTACTAACCTAAATATTGATCTGAGCTAGTTTAGAGAGAATCTATTTAAATGCAAACAGTCTATACGTCTTAACAACTTTATCTCTATACCAAAAAATGTATCATTTGGTGTTCCACAGGGATCAGTGCTTGGTCCTATCCTCTTCTCCATTTACGTAAATGATCTATCTTCTTTCATTTCTGACTGTCTAGTCGTATGCAGATGACACTCAACTACTCCTTAGTGGTGATATTAATAATCTCCCAGAGCTAACCTTAAACGCAGAAAACACTCTGTCAAAAATTAAACCCTATTTTCAAGATATTGGGCTGTTAATTAACAAAAGTTAAACACAATGCATGCTTATTGGTTCAAGGTTCCATATAACACAAATTCCGGAAAACACAGCAATTAATTTTTGCGGCAAAATTATTACACCTAGCAAAACAGTCAAAAACCTAGGAATTCACTTTGATAACTATATGTTGTTTTATTCCTACATAGATAAAGTATGCAAAAAGGTTACAGGAACATTAATGTACTTATCACGTATAAAAGACAATTTTGAGACTACCACTCGAATACCTGTTGTTGAATCTCCAGCCCTAAGTCACATTAATTATTGCGCAACTGTTTGGGGAGCTACCACTAAGACTCAGATAAACAGAATACAGAAGCTTATTAATTTTGCAGCTCGAGTTGCCCTGGGAGGAATAAGAATATATGACCACATCACACAAACTCTCAATAAACTTGGGTGGCTGCGGCCAGAGAACAAGGTCGCTTATGCTATTTATGTTTTCATATGCAAAATTTTGGACCATCATTATCCTAGCTGGCTATTTGATATAAAAACAGTCAGGGATATAAGGGGAACCAACACAAGACAGAGCAGTGAGCTCTTCATTCAGAGAACAAACACAGAAGCAGGTTCAA
>JAXCGZ010005662.1:227500-332500 GCA_037179515.1 Halocaridina rubra
AGATTGGGAATTGAATTAAATGCTAAAATGAAGCCACGAGTGAGGTTGGGGAATCTGTAATATGAACATAGTGGCATTCAGTTAGAATGCGTTCATTCCTAAGTATAGCAGATATAAGCTATAAGGTTGGGTTCCTTTTAACCTTCTGTGGTGTAGTGGTAGCGCCTTGACTTAGTAATCATAAGTCCTAGGTTCGAGTCCCGGTCGGGGTAAAAAATGATTCATGTTTTCACATATGTAATGTGCTTATTTGATAATTTCATAGCCCGAATGAGATTGGGAATTGAATTAAATGCTAAAATGAAGCCACGAGTGAGGTTGGGGAATCTGTAATATGAACATAGTGGCATTCAGTTAGAATGCGTTCATTCCTAAGTATAGCAGATATAAGCTATAAGGTTGGGTTCCTTTTAACCTTCTGTGGTGTAGTGGTAGCGCCTTGACTTAGTAATCATAAGTCCTAGGTTCGAGTCCCGGTCGGGGTAAAAAATGATTCATGTTTTCACATATGTAATGTGCTTATTTGATAAATTCATAGCCCGAATGAGATTGGGAATTGAATTAAATGCTAAAATGAAGCCACGAGTGAGGTTGGGGAATCTGTAATATGAACATAGTGGCATTCAGTTAGAATGCGTTCATTCCTAAGTATAGCAGATATAAGCTATAAGGTTGGGTTCCTTTTAACCTTCTGTGGTGTAGTGGTAGCGCCTTGACTTAGTAATCATAAGTCCTAGGTTCGAGTCCCGGTCGGGGTAAAAAAATGATTCATGTTTTCACATATGTAATGTGCTTATTTGATAATTTCATAGCCCGAATGAGATTGGGAATTGAATTAAATGCTAAAATGAAGCCACGAGTGAGGTTGGGGAATCTGTAATATGAACATAGTGGCATTCAGTTAGAATGCGTTCATTCCTAAGTATAGCAGATATAAGCTATAAGGTTGGGTTCCTTTTAACCTTCTGTGGTGTAGTGGTAGCGCCTTGACTTAGTAATCATAAGTCCTAGGTTCGAGTCCCGGTCGGGGTAAAAAATGATTCATGTTTTCACATATGTAATGTGCTTATTTGATAATTTCATAGCCCGAATGAGATTGGGAATTGAATTAAATGCTAAAATGAAGCCACGAGTGAGGTTGGGGAATCTGTAATATGAACATAGTGGCATTCAGTTAGAATGCGTTCATTCCTAAGTATAGCAGATATAAGCTATAAGGTTGGGTTCCTTTTAACCTTCTGTGGTGTAGTGGTAGCGCCTTGACTTAGTAATCATAAGTCCTAGGTTCGAGTCCCGGTCGGGGTAAAAAATGATTCATATATATATATATATATATATATATATATATATATATATTATATATATATATATATATATATATATATATATAATAGATGACAGGTCAAATAATCAAAACCATACAATATTTTCTCACATTAAATTTAAAGGCTAAAACATAAAAGTTGGAAACTTGAACACAATGAATAATATTAAGTTTATACACAACGTCTGGCTGTTTCTCCAATCACAAGATTCGGCGGGGGATAAGTGGTTTTTGAAATTAGTGATTTATTCGTTATAAGTATTTATCCAAAATTATATATTATTATTATTATTATTATTATTATTATTATTATTATTATTATTATTTTTCTCTTATATGTATATACATATTTTAAAGCTTCTGTTATTATTTTTGAATCGCTAAATTTTAACTTTCATATATTGTTTTTATATTGATTATACTTATTAGCTTATGCTTATCATCAGCTTTATTACTTTTCTATTACTTATACTACTCTTAATATCTATTATTTGTATTTTTGTTATAGTATATTCTTTTTATTTGTCATTACTGACAATATAGTTCTTCATGTTATTCATATTATCTTTGCATTTGTGCTACCGTTACTTTAATACTATTTTTTTTATTGACATTCTCTTGCATATACCACAACTTTTTTCCTAACTTCAATTTCTTCAGAGAATACTTCTTGCTGGGTCATGTGAGTGAGAACCAACTTAGGTATAACTATTTTAACCATATATATATATATCAAAGCAGCAGGAGGGTCTGCCCCTCTCTTTTTATTTCAATATCAATTTCGTGTTCTTCACAAAAATCCTCCCCATCCTATTTCCCCCCCCCCCTCCAGTGATTGACACCATCAAGAGGGCTATGAGTGTTCATTCGAAGCCGTCACTCATATATATATATATATATATATATATATATATATATATATATATATATATATATATATATATATATATATATATATTATTATTATGTATGTATGATGATGTATGTATGTATGTATGTATATATATATATATATATATATATATATATATATATATATATATATATATATATATATATATATATATATATATATATATAACCAAATAGGCACATGTGCTTATTTGGTTATTGTTGGACCCGAATGAGATTGGGAGTTGAATTAAATGCGAAAATGAAGCCACGAGTGGGGTTGGGGAATCTGTAATATGAACATAGTGGCATTCATATAGAATGCCTTCATTCCTAAGTATAGCAGTTATAAGCGATAAGGTCTGATACCTTTTAACCTTCTGTGGTGTATTTGGTAGCGCCTTGACTTAGTAATTATAAGTCCTAGGTTCAAGTCCATGTCGGGGTAAAAAATGATTATATATATATATATATATATATATATATATATATATATATATATATATATATATATATATATATATATATATATATATATATATATATATATATATATATATATATATATACAGTATATATATAGTGGAGAAGCTTACCTGATGCTCAGCATGTCCTATGGATGTCAGAAGTACCAACTTCACTAGTAACAATTGATTCTTCATTTTTCGTATATGTAATATCTTTTAGTCTCTTCACTAGATTGTAACTTGTTCGTGCTACGGAAATCTCCGATATGATTGCTTTAAAATAATACAAAGAGAATGCATGGAATAATATTGGTATATCTTATTTTGCCGGTTTTTAATAGTTTAACAAAGTTTACACTTATTTTGCGGACAGTATACATCGAATAGATAAAGATAAGCGATTTTTAAGTAAACTGACATATAACTGAACTACTAAGATTGTCTAAACTTCTAATGAAAATGTGTTGAATTTATGTGAACCTAAGCAGCAAACTTGACGGTGTGTTTTTATTCACAGACTTAAAAACTTGGAAGTACACAGCCTGTTTGAAATATTCATGACTAGATCGAAGGGTAAGTTTTCTTACGAAAACCGTAACAAAATTAGAGATCTTTCGCCTCTTTAAACGACTGCTTCTTACGACTGTTCGAATCAACCTCACGCGAGGTACTGATGTCTCGAGGTTCCAAACGTTTTCCAGCACAACTTGCTTATCGTCACGCCGTTTGCACCGCTCACACATTTTCACTCTTCACAGTAATCGGGGCCACACTCTCAGTTTTCTAATTCACACTCCCTGACCCAGCTTTAATATTAACAAGATGAAAGATGTGTAATTGAGGTAGCTTGTCAATTTACTGTCCAAAAATGCAGCAGCTTCTCGTAAGTGGGGCTAGATCTTTATTACTAGGTTTATTGGCTCCTCGTTTACGATGTACTTTAAACTCAGAACCAAATGATAGCAACCATGGAAAGGGTACTTTTACTTAGTTGTTACTTGTGTTGTATTTAATGTTATGGTAGCACTAGAATGCGCTCTCCGATTTGTTTATAGTAATGGAGAATTAGTACGGCTTGCTTCGGTTGGGTAAAAGACTGTTACTGTGGTGAATAAATACAACAAACAAAAGAACTTATTGGGAGGGTTATTACGCAAGTATGGACTGAAATTACCTGTATTGAAAACAGATTCAGTCGGTCCGCTTTTTTTTCAGTTTCATTGACTTCAAACTTGGAAAAAAAATCTTTTTTATATATATTTAAGTTTCCATTTTCGGGTAATTTTCATAGATACATGGTATCTCTTGAAATCCTGAGATTATAGCAATTGAGTTTGTAGACTATGCAGTCATAAAAACTACCAAACTGCCTATTATGCCACCACGCTTCAGTTCATCATAAATCAAGAGACAGAAATACCTAGTTTGTAAGAACGGGCAAAGAGAAATATATCGCCGTCCAATTTGTACGAGAACCCACAGTGTTGAATAAGTAATTTTAAAATTACCTCATGAGATTTAAACATCCATATAGGTCAGTGATGTTCAAATTTTTAGCCATTCCAGGACGATTATATATATATATATATATATATATATATATATATATATATATATATATATATATATATATATATATATATATATATATATATATATATATATATATATATATATATATATGTATGTATGTATGTATGCTATATATATATATATTGTAATGTATGTATGTATGTGTGTAATTATCTACTTGTGCTTACCCCCTGAGGGAGGGGGGTAAGAATACTTCCTCCTTGTTCTCCTGCGTGTCGTAAAAGTCGACTAAATGGGGCGGAGCGAGGGGGCTGGGAATCCCCTCCTCTGTATTTATTTCCAGCAAAAAGTCAAACTATTGTCTTTGACTCATCCACCCTCCTAATAAGGGGGGTTATGGCTTTGGTATATGGATGGATGGATGGCTTACGGGAAGGGCCCCAAGCTCGTAACTTCCCGTCTCCTGATTGGTTCCATTTTGTACTTAGTGAAACTTATCATACTTGTCCTTTAAACTATGGATTGAGTTAGCATTAACTGCCTCCTCGCTTAGCGAATTCCAGTTATAAACTACTCTTACACTAAAAAAGTAATTCCTTACATCCTGCAAAAACATTTCTTACGAAGCTCAAATTATGACCTCTAGTTCTAGTGCCAGCCATATCAAACTATCGACCCCTATAGACTCAGTCATAACCATGAAGGTATTTAAAAACTGTCACCATATCCCCCTCAGTCTTCTAGCTTCGAGTGATGGTGAGTCTAATTCACACAGCCTCTCATCATAACTGAGATTGCATATTTCTGCTACCAGTTTCGTGGCATGTCTTTGAACTTTTTCCAGCTTAACTACATGCTTCTTCAAGTGCGGATTTCAAAAGGTGGCTGCATATTCGAGTTTGGGCCTCACATAAGTTACGTAAATATTTCTGAACATTTCCTTGTCCATGTGTCTGAAGACTACCCTTACATTTGCTAAAAGCATATGCTGCCCTTACTATGCCATTTATATAATTTCTGGAGACAAATTGGCCAGCATGTTTACTCCTAGATCTCTCTCTCATTCTCTGTTTTTTGAAGTTATACTCCTGCCACCGAGTAATCAAGCTTGGGCCTTCTTGCACTTGTGCCCATTGTGTATGTGTGTTTATAATTACCTAATTGTGCTTACGGGAAAGACCCCTATGCTTGTAGCTCCCTGTTTCCTGGTCGCATCCATTTTTGTGCTCAGTGGTGCTTATCATATTTGTCCTTAAAACTATGAACTGAGTTAGCATTAACTACATTTTCGCTTAGCTAATTCCAATCATCAACTACTCTTACATTAAAAAATTAAAAAAAGTACCTTTCATCTTGCAAAGATGCTTTCTTACGAATCTTCAAACTATGACATCTGGTTCTAGAGCACGCCATATTAAAATAACGATCCCTATCCAATCAGTTAAAACCATGAAGGAATTTAAAAACCATATCTCCCCTAAGTCTTCTAGATTCGAGCGATGGTAAGTCTAATTCCCACAGCCTCTCCTCATAACTGAGATTGTGTATTTCTGGTACCAGTTTCGTGGCATGTCTTTGAACTTTTTCCAGCTTATTTGTGTGCTTTTTCAAGTGAGGATTCCTAAAGGGGGTTGTATATTCAAGTTCTGGCCTCACATAAGTTACATAAATATTTTTGAACTTTTCCTTATCCCCGTGTCTGAATGTCACCCTTACATTTGCTAAGAAAGCATATACTGCCCTTACTATGCCATTTATATGCATTTTCAGAGGCAAGTCTGCCAATATGTTTACTCCTAGATCTCTCTCATTCTCTGTCTCTTGAAGTTCTGCTCCTGCTGTTGAGTATACAAGCCTGAGTCTTTTTGCACTTGTGCACATTCTCAATGCCTTACAATATGAAGTAATGAATTTCATTAGCCACTTTTCTAACCACTCATGCAGATTATTTAGATCTTCGTGAAGTTCTCTACCACTTTTCTCGTGTCACTTTATTCACAATCATAGCATCGTCTACAAGCACTCTCAAGAATAAATTTACAGATTCTGGTAGGTCATTTACGGGTACAAGGAACAAAAGTGGCCCTAAAACTGAACCCTGTGGAACCCCACTACTAACCCTTCTTCATTCAGACACTGAGTGTCTTACTCAAACCCTCTGTTCCCTTCCTTCAAAGTAAGTTTTAATCCAGTACAAGACATTTCCATCTATTATGGCTATTACTTGCAGCCTCTTAATAAGTCTTCCGGTGGGACCATATCAAATTGGAGACTTCAATGTACACCACAGTGAGTGGCTTTATTCTTCTCACACTGATGTGGGAGGAAGCGAGGCCCTTGCTTTCTCTATTACTCACGATCTGGAGCAAATTATCAAACATCCTACTCGCGTTCCTGATCATCACGAACATGCTGCAAACACTCTTGACCTATTTTTTACTTCTAACCCTTCAAACTACTCTTATTCTGTGCTCTCCCCTCTTGGTAAATCTGACCACTCTATGATCTCTGTCTCTTCCATTTTTGCTCCCCCACCACCAATCCCTCCTACTCAGCGCCGCCTTTGGCACTTCGAGCAAATCCAATATGAAAATTTGCATAACTTTCTCTTTGACTTCCCACGGGATGACTACTGCTTTCGGTCCCGCAACCCTGATCAGGTAGCTCTAAAAGTTGCCGAGATCATGACCGCAGGAATGGAGGCGTACTTCCCTTCTTCTACAAAATCTTTCTCTCCCCCTAAACCTTGGTTTGACCGTGCCTGCTCCATGGCTATCCAGGCTAGGAATCAGGCTCACCGATCTTACCAAGCCTCTCCTTCCGGTTTAATTCGCTCTGCTTTTATTATAGCTAGGAATCGCTGTACTGCTCAGATTCGAAGGTCTAAGGCTTCCTTTATAAGAAGGAAAGTTGATGACCTTAACTCCTCTCCCACTGACAAATGCTTCTGGTCCTTAGCCAAAAACCTCTTCAAAAACTTCTGTAACTCAAGCTTTCCCCCTCTCATTCGTTCTGATGGTTCTATAGCTTGCTCTCCCACTAACAAAGCCACTCTCTTTGGCTCTCATTTTTCTGCCAACTCTTCTATCAACGATTCCAGCGCACCTGTTCCTCAGTCTTTTCCCCTCTCTAACCCTATGCCCTCCCTTATCCTTTCTTCACACAAAGTTCATAAGAGTCTTCGCTCGCTAAAGACGAACAAGGCATCTGGTCCCGATGGTATCCCTGCAAGGTTCCTTAAGGAGTTTGCAGATGAACTGGCTCCTGTGCTTTGCCGTCTTTTTCGCCTCATTCTTTCAACCAGTATCTATCCTTCATCTTGGAAGCATGCTCTAGTTCAACCTGTTCCTAAGAAGGGTGATCGTTCTATTCCTTCTAACTACCGACCTATTGCCCTAACCTCCTCTATTGCTAAAGTTTTCAAAACTTTGCTCAATGCTCACTTCTTGAAACGCCTTGAATCTAACTCACTTATCTCCGATCACCAGTACGGCTTCCGCAAGGCAAGATCCACTGGTGATCTCCTGTCCTATCTTACTCATGTATGGTCATCTTCTCTGAGGAACTATGGGGAATCCTTTGTTGTCGCCCTTGATATCTCTAAGGCTTTTGACAGAGTCTGGCACAAGGCTCTGTTGGCTAAACTCCCTGCCTATGGCTTTACCCCTTCTTTCTGTTCTCTGATTTCCAGTTTTCTTACTGACTGTTCTATATCTGTAGTTGTTGATGGCACGACATCTAGCCCTTTCTCTGTTACCAGTGGTGTTCCACAGGGCTCTGTTCTTTCACCTACTCTCTTCCTTCTCTTCATCAATGATCTTCTACAATCCCCATCTTCCCCTCTTTTTCATGCCTTTGCTGATGATTCTACCCTTCACTTTTCCTCTGCCTTTTCTTCACAACCTTCATCTTTTACTCGTAATCAATCTCGTATCACTCTTTCTTCTACTCTTAACTCCGATTTGCAGAGAGTACCTGAATGGGGCAGCCAAAATTTAGTTAAATTCAATGCCTCCAAGTCACAGTTTCTGGCTATCTCTTTATCTTCTTCTCCTCCTGATAACCCTATTGTCTTCGAAACTAATGAAATTTACCCTCTTAACTCTATCAATATATTAGGAATCCATACAGCCTCTAACTTGTCTTGGAGGAATCACATAATCCAAATTTCTAAATCTTCATCCAAAAAATTGGGGGTTTTGTTTCGTTTTCGTCATTACTTTTCCTCATTGCAGTTACTTAAAATTTACAAAGGTCTTATCTGCCCCTGGTTTATCCACCCCATCTGAGGTGCTTCTTCCTTTACTTATCTTCTTGATAGGGTTGAATACAAGGCAGTCAGACTCATTAATGATCCTTCTCTTACTTCTAACTTGGATTCTCTCTCTCTTCACTGTAAGGTATCTTCCCTTTCGCTTTTCTATCACTACTACTTTTATCGCTGCTCTGATGAGTTGGCGAGTTGCATCCCTCCTCCACTGCCAAGGCCGTGTAACACTCACCAAAGAGCCTAATCTCACAGGTACTGTGTGGAGAATTGTAGCTCGCAGATTGGTCGGTGAAGAGACTGCTTCTTCCCATCTACCTCCAGACTCTGGAACTGTATTCCTCCTTCTGTCTTTCCTAATTCTTATGACCTTTCATCCTTCAAAAAGCTGATCTATCGTAATCTCAGAGCCTAGTCCTCCATATCTCTGGGTCCTCTGTACCTTGACTTTTTTCTCTCTGTCGTTTTCCTTCGTGTGACATTACCTCATCTCTGCCTTGCCCTTAACCTTTTTTTTTTCTTCGTTTTGGTATTTTCTCTTGCCCGGGCCTTTATTGATGAGGGCAATTTCTGCCTGTCCCGGTGTCACACCCTTAAAAAAAAAATGCCTCCTGTAAATCTAGGAATATGCAGTCCTCCCAGACCTCTCTTTCCTGTAAGATCCGGCTCACTTTATCATGAAATTCTAATAAGTTTGTTACTGTTGATATGCCTTCTCTGAAGCCATGCTGTAGCACTGACAAAGTTGAAGGATTCCAAATGGAGAGAGATGTGTTTCCTTAGTAGATTCTCCATAAGTTTTCAAACTACAGTATGCTGGTCAAGGAAACAATCCTATAGTTTAGAGCTGTATCCCTCCTTCCCTTTTTAAAAATAGGGTCCACATTCGTTTGTTTCCAACTTTTATTATGTCAATAATGGGATATATCATAATGACCTGTAGCTTTGTGGGTATTTAACTCCCATGCTTTGCATATCTCTGTGGCTAAAACTATTATATTCTCTAATACCGTCCCATGAACTCCTAACTCTGCACTCTGAGGGGGTTGGGTATTTTCTGATGTGAATACTGTCTGAAACACTTGTTCAGTTCTTTGTAGATCCCTTCATCCATCTCAGTAATGCCTCCATCTATTCTTTTTAACTTTAAAGCCTTTTCTTTGCCTTCAGTTATCTCTGACTAAGCTGTGGAAAAGTTTGGGATTTTCTTTAGCCTTCCTGGTGATATCCCTTTCATAATTTCTTTCTTCCTCCCTTCTTTTACTGAGGTGTTTGTTTGTTGCTCCCCTTATAGGTTTATAGGTCTGCAAGACATTAATGTTTTTCTCCTCCTATACCTTTTCTAGCATTTGTCTTCCCACTCCTTACCTCTCTTACACTCATTTTTGAACCATTTCTCTCTGGTAAGAATAACTCCTTTTTTGGTGGAAGGTATGCAATAAGTTACTATCTTCATATATCCATAAAAAGAGATGTCATACATTTCTTGTACAGATTTGTTGTTATATAAGATTTTCCAGTCTATAACTGCAAAAAGCTAATTCATTTTGAGGTAATCTCCTTTTGGGCAGTTCCTCCTTGTGTCATTCTCATTGCCTTTACTTTTAGGCAGAACATCTTCGATGATATAGTCCATCAACAACATACTATGGCCACTATTCCAATTGATGGTTCATACTCAATTTTTTTTTAATGTCCAACACATTATCTGTGAATAGTAGGTCAAACAATGATGGCTTATCCCCTCCTCTGGCCCTCACTACACATAATCTGTGAATAGTAGGTCAAACAATGATGGCTCATCCCCACCTCTGGCCCTTCATTGGTTCCAATACATGTTGGTGTAGGAAATTCCTGTGCATACAATCTAGGAATTTTGCCCCAAATGGGTTCTCCCCATTGTGTAGGTCAAGATTTATCCAATCTATCTCTCTATGATTAACATCTCCTATAATCAAAATCCTACACTTTCTCGCTCGTGGAATGTTAGCAACTGAGTTTATGATTTTGATAGTACCTATATGACTTTCCTCATAAACTTCTGGCTTATATTGATTCCTTGGTGGCTAATATACAACAGTTATCATAATGCTCTCTCCCCAGGTATTTATGTGAGCAACAAAAAATTCTTTGAACACTTTCTACAGCCATACTTATTTATTCAACCTGAATCCTTTCACTTATGAGCAGTGCTATCCCTCCTCCAGTCCTTTCAGATCTTTCAACCCATATTTAATCATCTGAAGCCCTTTGGAAAAACTGTTACCCTATCAGCATTTGTGTACAGCAATCTTAACGAGGCTGCATCCCCTGATCTTCTAGCATTATCTTCTTTTTCTTCCCTTTGGTTGGACAAACTCTGAAACTATTTTTTCTGTCTCATTTAACTTTCCGATATCTTGCAACAAGCTTTTTATCCTTTCCACATCTCCCTGTGTTCTATACGGTTTCTTGAAGACTGTTCTGAATTCTTAAAAGTCCTTTATGTTGTTTTCCCTCATCAGTACTTCTCTACATGTGTCCCCTCTCTCAGGGGTTACTTTCATTATTATTGCCTTTCCCCTCCCTAGAATATTTACCAATACTTTGAATGTTTACAAAATTCTCTGGACCACATACTACTCCTAGCTTCCTTATCAGTTTTAAAACCCTATTTTATTATATTTAAGTCTCCCTTGCCATGTTGACTCCTGGGGAGCAATTATGCCTGAGATTACAACTGACTTCTCTTTATCAAATGACTATTTGATTAGTGGATTAGCCCATTCAATCACAACTTCTTTAATTTTTTCTATTACTGTTTCTTTGTAGTCAACAGTATTTACATTTTCCAGTGTCACCTCCCCCATTCCCTCCTTTACTGCCACATTTTGCTTTACTGCATCTGCAAAGGGTACCTTATTTAGCCTCTGAAACTCTTTTGTACTGTTCAGTGTTATCCTTTAACTGGACATTCCAAACTGCAATCTAGTTTCTCTCAAAAGATAGAAGTGAACTAACATTTACTTCATTCAGGCTGTCAGGCTAGGTTAGGTTAGTGCCTTGCCTAACCTATCACAATAACTCACGGAGTAATTTGATGTTCTGGGGGTCGCTAATGTTTATTTGATCCAAAAATTATTGTCATATAAGTAATTTATATATTATATTTTTCAAATTTTAACCCCTCAAGTTAGGCAAAACTTGACAAATGAAATGCGGCCCAGAACACCATAAACTAGCAGTCTTTTTTCTTTAGAATGATTTCTCTCTCAGGAGCTTAAACCTTCGTTTTCCTTTCTGTTGATTCTCACAGCTGATGCAACAAGAGAGATGACCATGAATGGTTTCGATTTTGACTCTGCTGAAGACTTAGAACTATATGCTTCCCCTCTCACACTCGCGACACTTCCAGTGCTTTTTGCCAGATAATATAAAACATTATGATGCCTCATATTTGTGCCATATTTTGTGACCGATCATTCACTTCAACTCTTTATTATACTATGGTAGCAACAGAGGAACGTCACTTTGTATTAACTTTCAGTGTTATCTATCTTCGTGCAAGTAATTTTACCAGTTATATAGGACCACTGATCTGAGGTAGCGTAATGCATTAATATTCGGATTATTTGCAACAAAGGTGCATGACCGTAAGTTGCAGTAAAACTATGCCCTATTTAAAATGTTCCGAAGATACTTATGGTAGCTCTCGGGAAAACTTTTTTTTCTGTCCTAATAACCTTCATCACCTCAGGCATCTTCAGATGTTAACTATTATTTGAACTACCTTGATTTTAAGGGATGTGATACATCATTATATTTGTGCATACAGCAATAAAAGTAAAGGCAAAAAAGAATGAAGGAAAATAAGCACTTGAAACATTGTCCGCTTTGTTTCAAAGAACTTAAAAAACTACTATTAGTTGTAGAGGTTACTGAAGAAAGAGGTTGTGGAAGTTTTATAGCACAAAGGCAAAGAAAAAAAGTTATACACTTGTACAAATTTATTTCTAATTTCCTAATTTTTGTACACAAATCTTACATTATCGACAGAAACACAAGATTTTAATTAATATCATGTTCTCTTAGGGCTGTTTAGAACAATTCTCATTCTATTCTATGCTTATGTCCTCTTGTTCCACATTTGCCTACGCAGGGAACACAAATCATACATATAAATAACGCTCTCAGAACTGAGAAAATAATAATGCAGGAATACCAACCAACAAATATGCATAAATAAGAATTACAATTTAATTGAATATTCAAGCAATAACCGACAAGTCATCCATGAAAGCAAGTGAATTAACTTAAGTCTGAAGTTATTCCACACACAAAATTAAACAGAAAGGGTGAATGTTTGGAATATATACAAATCAAGAACCTCAGTGTGATGAGTCCTACATGTGACAATTGCCTCGTCTTCTTTTGCTCAGTCAAAATCTTAATACGCATATACTTTCCACACTATCAGGAAATTTTGATTCAAATATTATACTTTTATTCATTGAAGCCACAGGTGATCATAGCTAAACAATCAAATTGGTATTTAGACATTACAACATTGGGAAATGAACTATGGAAAAAATAAATACTAAAAACTCCAAAGCAACAAGGACTTAAGAGTACAATGCTGTAATATTGACAGAAGATGAAGATCACTCTAATAATGATTATGCACTTCCAATAAAGTATAAAGAAACAGAGAGACAATAATGTGTATTACTTCTACTATAAAGAATTATGAAGAATAGGCATCTCTTGATATTCCACTATGCTCTGTGGATAATAAAAATTATACAAAGGAGTATCCCCACTGGCCATAGTAAATTGTTACATTCCATATTAATAATCAATAAGATATCATACATCAGAAGGGCATACCTCAGATACAAGCTTACACACACACAAGGCATGTATTCAGTTAGTCAATATAAAGCCAAGGAAAAATTAGAATGAACGTGCATTCCAATTAAGACTTAAGCAAAGTTGCTGTATGCTATAACATTACCAATAATATGAAAATCAAAAGAAGAATTGAAAATGCATAACTGTGACTATTATAAACAAAAGGCATGCACTGTCAGCAACAACTTACTAAAGCAAATATTTTCACGAGCAATCCTTGAATGATTGTTTTGGTACAAGGTAAATGTATTGTTAAACTTAATAATCATTAAAGACCATTTGCATTAGCTTTAAATGTCAACTACTGACCTGAAAGATTACATTTAATATACATATGACATGAATGGCAGATGCAATAAGTCTTTAATAAATCCATTAATCGTTGAGCAACTTATTGATCCCCAAAATATTTTCAAGCAAAATGAATCCATCACTTCCATTCTGGCTTCCTCATTTTTATCCATTAGTCAATAATTAGGTATACCCTACAAGTGATTATATACATGCTATTATATACGAGTATGAATAAAAGATATATTATACTATATACAATTCAGTAACATAATAATAAAACAGTACATACAAGTCCTGTACTAGTTATTAATGTCAGGTCAAAACATACGCTGATCAAAAGCTCTGGCATCAATAACTACCACCTCAAAGAAACAGTAATAATTATATACCAGTAGAAGAAATAAGCACTCCAAAGTGCGCACATTTAAAGTAACAATGTATAATATACAAATTTAGACAAGGTTAAATAATAAAATAGTGAACATTACCTTACAGAGAAAGTTTTATGAATACTGTAAAATCAAAATATGGAGAGGAAGTACGGTAAATAGAATCCTATGATTTGATTCCAGCATATTTATTAACTACAACCAAAACTCACAAAGTGAAAATGCTGACACCTCTCATAATTTATACCATTTTTAAAAGGGTACATAATCAGACATTTTCTAAGATACTACAATATCTTAATCACAAGTCAACAATAAATATTAAGGAAATTATTTCCTGTCACAAGCTGTGGGATATGGGAGACTGAAAAATGATGAGTCTTATTATGTCTGAGGGGTGATTATATCATCAGCTAAAGCAACTCCCAAACTATACATCAGACATATTTAGTTGCAAGTTATTTCTTACCAACGCTCCACAATACTGGAGTATCAACGTGAAGCACAAGATATCAACTCTCCTGAAAATGAATGGGCTGCAAATGTTCAAACTACTGTAGTACGAATAACCCATAGTTTTAAGCCTATCTATTAGAATTGAATATTCCGCAGAAAACATCCTATATGGAAAAATCTTAATACATATTTGGTTAGATTAATTAAATGCAGAGGATATTCATGGATAATCTTTTTTTTTCATAAACATCTAGAATAACTGTACATCCTCTGGGGTACTGTTACAGAGAATTGAAGATTTATCACAGCAATGAACTACGTGAAAATAGGAATAAAATTGGGTAATTTCTCTGGATAGAATTTTTCATGAACTCAGAGGACTGTTGATATGGATGTAGCACATGTTCTCAATAATTTGCCAGTGCTTAACACATGCTGCTACATAATTATTATATACAATTGGCTGAATGGTGTTTCAAGTCCACCACCTTCATGTGAAATTAAGCAAAATTAACGAGACAAACTTATAGAGCACTATATTTCTGAAAGTAAATATGTGCTATTTTTACCAATATTTGTGAAAGTGGCTAGCAGTCATACAAATAAAGATATTCTCGTAACTTTCATTTATATATGACTTATTACCAAATTGCTAAAATTTCCATTTAACAGATTCCAAACATTCAAAAATCCCTGGTTGCAAAACATACTCCACTACGCAGGCAAAAGACATGACAAAGGTCTCACTGAAATTCGCATGTAGATAGTTTGTAATGAAGAGAAAATAATCAAACTGCATGAAATATTATCCTAAGAAAAGAAAACGACTACAAAGAGATGTGGAGCCCTTACCAAACATATCAGCAGAATTAGTAAAAAAAAAAAATAAAAACAAAACCAGCAGTAAGTGCAGTGCAGTGCTTATAATAATAATAATAATAAAAACTCATAGGCATATGATAGGAATAAAAGCTAACAAAGTACATACTTAAGCATGGCAACAATATTACACATGAAATATAATCTTCACAACAGGTCTACTTTTATAACAAAACAACATGTTATCTTTACAGACACACTATAAAACGTTTTGTAAAGTTAGAAAATTAAATTATCCTAAATGTAATTTGACTGAATATTACTCATTAGGTAGATCACCATCAAGTATATGTAAGAGAAGGTAAAATGTATGTTTATGAATAACTAAACAATGAAAGCCAGAGCTTATGCTCATAGAGCTATAGGAAGCAACTTTCCCGATATGGTGTTTATACCTGTAAAACACAGAATTCCTAAAAGTGGCATCTATCATCGTTTAATTAAATGAAATATTACCGGATATAATGACAGGCAGTATGTGAAAAATTACTTACCAATTCATGAAGCTACTAAAATGAGGATAGTCATCTTAAAATGATCATGTCCTTACCAAACACAATAATAAAGAAAATATTCATTTTAAAATTACAGTTTTCTGCATGACAGAAAAAAATCAAGAAAAAATTGGCAAAAACACAACTAAATTGGAGAATTTCATTAAAAATCATTTAGTTTTTTTTAATCTAATGCTTTTCCTACAATAAACTCAATGTTTCAAAATATCTTGTAAGACCCTCCCATTTTTCTAACAGTATAAAACATTAGTAACCATTAGTTCCATATTCTAACAGATTTACACGAAGATAATGCTCTCCTTTGTCTACATGCCAAATGAAATCCAAAGTAAATTTTAAATGGTGAGCTAGCTAATCAAGAAATAAAATTGTTATTAAAATTTCAAAGTCTGATCTGTGGTAAAAAATAATACAAATGCTAATTGCAGCATTTAATGTCATGTCACCCTCTTTGCATATAAGCAGCTCTATTTAATGTCATGTCACCCTCTTTTGTGGGCAAGCAACTCTACTTATATATTTTCTCTCAGATGCATTCTTCACTCACTTCTCTGTCTTCAAAGTGAAACTGGAAAAACAGTGGAGGGACAAAGCAAAGCTTTGGCATCACAGGTAAAGATATACATCCATTAATATTTAGCAAGATTCTAAAAAATAAGTGTAAAGTTCAAAATTTGCAAACACACTGTCAAATCACACAGACAATGATAATTTTTTTGCATCTAAAAATAATATTTCATATAACCGTATTCACAATTAAAGAGGAATTTACACAGTATTATGAGACAAATATATATTTTTCAATCATAAATACATGCTAAAAAGTCTGATATGGCTCATATTTTCATACCATAACATATTTAAAATGGCAGATCTTACGGACTAAGAGATGCAGCTGAAAGAATAAATATATTTCAGAACACAGTCAACTCGACAATTTCAAGTGTATACCGTACTTTCAACTTCCTAAATTAAAATGTACTCTACATATTACAATATCTGGCCCAGATCAATAAGAAATGGTAATATATAAAGAGTGATTACTGTCAATAAGTGATCCTTTATCAGGGCTTAACAAATAAATGTAGAGTACTTTTACAGTCTATGATGTTCCTAGATGAGCCTACATTATCTATTTTAGTAATTCCAAAGTTCAAATGAAGATATTCAGTCATCTATAATATAAAAAGATCTCTGAAAAGAACTACCATAATAACAATGAAATTCAAATGCATATAATCTTGTTGAAAAATCAAATAGCTTTGCAATCCTGCTATAACACACGAGGTCTACTCACTAATTTATTATGAATATTCTCAAAAAAGATAACACATAGAAGAGACATGACTTAAATGTTAATGTTTACACCGCATTTGCAATTGTCTTAGGCCCCTATATAAATGTAGCAAAGCTAATTTTGGGGGTTTTGCCATTTTTATTGTTTCACAATTAGTCCCCATTTGAATGGGGATGGACGAAGAGAGGTTAGAGCTGGGTGATTAAGGTTGGGCGCCCTTCCTAAATTTTTAGCCCTATGGAGGGATCGAACCAGCATAACATTAATCAGAAAAAGACTGCATGACCAGAAAAA
Organism: Halocaridina rubra; assembly: GCA_037179515.1. Taxonomy (NCBI): domain Eukaryota; kingdom Metazoa; phylum Arthropoda; class Malacostraca; order Decapoda; family Atyidae; genus Halocaridina; species Halocaridina rubra. The sequence goes on from JAXCGZ010005662.1 coordinate 244,997, forward strand.
GAAATCTTTTTAAAGCTAAATGACAATTTAGCTGTAAACATAAGTAAAATACCAAGAAAATACAAAGATAAAATAGATGTGGTTTAAGGAAATGTATCCAAGTTCCATCAACTCATATTGCTCAAAAAATTTTATTAGATAGGAAGGAACCAACTAAATATAAAATATGACAAGTGTATAGAAAAATTTATAGCAATGAGAGCCTTTATATGTCAATGTTATATTTCTCATCCATTTTACAATCTTTTTAAAGTTTTGGAATATGAGATTATACTTAGTTATAGGTGGAGGGGATTGTTTTTATACCCTGAATAAAAATTTGTCTTTTTGCAATAAAACCTCAAGATCAGCTTCTAAAAGTAAACTTCGTTATGGTACAAAAGACTGCAACGGAGCATATGCATACAATTAATAATCAAAAAGGGTATTCCCAGTACTTATACTCTACAAATATCAAATTAAATGAAGTAGTTGATGGGAAGAGCAAATAAAGATGACATCATTACTTAAAATCTAACTCTTAGGCAAGTTTACCAAGTGCTCAACCCAAAAAGTAAAATAAGCTAATGAAATATGGAGGGGGAACAAAGAGACGGAGGTTCTGTCTTGACATTCAAGAATAAGGCATGCATTAAAGGGAAAGAGTTTGTTCTAGGAAAATTATAATTACCATGAAAAAGTCAGTGGTCTACACTAGGTCTTGATGAATGAACAACAGTAACGAAGGTATAGCATTAGAAGTTGCTGAAGAAAAGGCCCTCTTTTTAATATACAAACTTATAAACGAGATAAAATAAGAATAGGAGATATGTAGAAGGACATAATTATTATTGTGGTATTGGTTATCTAATAAACAAGGCAATAAGTAGGATTCTTTTTTTCAAACAATTCCATACACAGGAAACTTAACTGGTGGCCACATCTACACCGAAAAGACTTCCAACACATCCTACCCATTCCACCTTCTATTTACATTTGCTCTGAGGCGAGAAAAGAAACTCAGAGGAAGAAATGGCCTACCCCATTCTCACTTCTTTCACAACCTGCCAATACGAGGGTAATTCTGGTATCCAGTTTTTCATAGATATATTTACTCATCATCACAAACTTGCCTGATACATACATGTAACTATAGGCCACTAGCATAAAACAACAGAACATTCAGTAACAAATATTCAACTCAATTCTAATTCAACCTGAACATATATATATAAAAATATGTTTAAAATTCTTATAGTACAAAGCAGCATAACAGGTATACTTTATGTTTAGTATTTTTATGGATCTCAAGAATGGGACTAATGTAAAAAAAACTTACAGAATTTTGTTTTTAATTTCCCAAGCCATCATCCAACATACATATTTCAAACTTATGAAGCTTGGTACTAGAATTTCCAACACACTCTACTGTAGTACAGAATATTCCAAAGTTATTGCAAAACTATATACCAGCAATTATTAGAGCCATTAAAAATGCTAATACTCATATTACTTGATGTTTTCCTAGAAATCTTTTATTTTTACATTTTTTTTTAGAAAGTTGTAGCACTCACTTTTAAGTCTCTTAGTTCTACTCTCCCGTAATGAGCTCAGTACAAAATACTCTTCAGTCAGACTATTATAAATAAAGTTTCCCCATCTCGAAAAATGGATTTCTCCTTTTACATTCATACTGTAATTTATTCAAGAGTCCTGGTTGCCTATGTTACCTTAAAAAAAAAAAAAAAAAAAAAAAAAAAAAAAAAAAAGAGAGAGAGAGAGAGAGGGGGGGGGGTAACTATGAAGCATACACTTAAAACTATGATTCTTTTGAATTAAGTAATCACCAGATCATTCAAAATTTTCTTATTTGAAACTTCAAGATTTGAAGCACATGGGCTAAAGCTTTAAAAAAAAGATACTCATATATGCTACGCATTCTGTTAAGGAATATTCATTCTGTCCCTTTTCAAGTTAAAGAAATTTCACAATAATGTCCATTACCAGCTGCAAACCCAAGAATGTATTCCAAAGACAACTAAAAAGTCTTACCAGATATGAAGCTATACTGTGTCTAGTATAGGAATCATATATGCATTTACAGGTGAATAGTATTCATAACTTCATCGCTTAGACAGATTTGGACTGAAATAGCACTTTGTTTACCAACGCTGTATATTATAACACAACTTACTCATTGATATGATAGGTCTACAATATCATTGATCTGTCTTTTTATCTTCTTAATGGGATATCCCTACAATAAAAATGTATAAGAATGTACCCTTAGAGCCAAAATAAATCTTGCTCAAGGAGTCATTAAATACAATAACTCAACGACTACAATGAGACATATTATGAAAAAAGAAAATTTTTAAGATAAAAGGAAGAAACTCTATTATATAGATCTCTAATAGAAGTGTTCGACTTGCAATCTCTGTTTAACTGCCAATCTGTGCACCTTCATCTCAATACTAACAAGACAACAATTAGGATTTGAAGCATTTATGCTAAGAATGAACAAACACGAACTCCAGTTTCAGTATATTAAAACAAACGTTATCTATACAATATCACACTATACATATTACAGAATTATATCAGGATATATAAGACAAAAAATAACTGGAAAGAACAAAACCATAATAATTATGGGACTGCTAATGTTCAAACCAGTAATTCATATAAGACTTTTCTTTTATTTTTGACTAACACATGAGTTGTCACCAGTTTTTTCTCATACTTTTACTCAAGCTATCTGCTTTCATGAAATCCAAATTTAATACCCTATCATATTCCTTAGGTTAGTAAAAATAAGGGTAATGGCATCGATTGAAGTGTTCACTACAGACATATTTCCCATTGCATAATCCATCTGTAGCGATACGTCTTCTCACAGTATTGTTTTAAAACAGCATAACTCTAGAAATGCATTACTCTTACAATATAATGCAAGAGCTAACTAAGTATGGAGCAATATCAGATTACTACGCTAAACTGAATTATTTTACAGCAAAGACTTCACAAATTTGTATCATTTTAGAAGTGCTACATGAGATAATTCTAATTTTTTATAGAACATAATAGAGGTACAGTACTTTATTTATATATATATATATATATATATATATATATATATATATATATATATATATATATATATATATATATATATATATATATATATATATATATATATATATATATATATATATATATATATATATATATATATATATATATATATATATATATATATATATATATATATATATATTAGATTGACATTATGCAAAATAAGTGTCACACAAAACTTATCCCCATAACAAAAAATTAAGAAAACTTTCAATTTAATATCAATTTAACATATAAAATGTTCTGGAAATTTCAGTCACACCATTTTTTTTTTCTATTTCGCGCCAACAATATCCACATACTTCACAATCAGAAAAACAGGGGCGGAACTTAGCAGGAACAGTTATCACGGTTCTGTTGTGAATCATTGTTCAAATTTGTTCTACCTGGTTGAGTGGGTTTATGCTGTACCCCAGATTCGGCTGCATTCAAATCCAAACTGAAAATAAACAATATCAACAATTATACTCATTGTTCTTGTAATTGCATACAAACAAAATAGTTTCAAAAAACAAAATGCATGTCAAATCACAATTTATATATACTTAACACTTTTCTTCAGTTACTGGGCTTTAGCATTTAATATGTATTTTCCTTATTTTATGATGTGACACATAAAACTGGAAAAGTAATTATTGGGATAGCATAGAATAATCGCTAGCAACCTGTCCTCATACTTTCCATTAGACACTCTGCATTATAAAGAGCAAATCAGATAGGAAGGAAAGCTCCATTTCCCATTCTGTTTATTTTTTCACCATCTATGACGACTAGGGAGTATGAAGTCCATAGTCTTTCTCCCCTGACACAAGAGAATTTTATTATTTTATATGCTGGGCCCCAGCATAAGAAGTCATTCCCAATGAAGCAAAATTACATGAATGAAATATAGTCTTCCGTTCTTACAATTATTTCTTATTGTAAAATATGAGTTAAATTAAAAGAGGAAGGCATGTGATGGAGTTTTGAAGTACTAACTATTTTGCTATAGTTCTGGTCATCCTCCAAGATTCTGCATTATATGCTTAACACATGAAAGAAGAGATAGGCAAATATCTCAAAAATATTCTTCAGTTACGACCTTTAAGTAAAATTACAAAAGATTAAAAGTCACATTACAACAGCTATAACAAAATATTGTCACAAAAATTGTCAGAGCTATTTGCAAATTCTAGCTCCACATTAAACACAAGGATAAAGAAGACATATCAGAAAGGGAAACTATTTTCTTACCTTCCATCCTGAATGTTTTGGTAAATTTTCTTAGCTGTTTCCAAAAAGGCCTCTTCAACGTTTTCACCACTTGACAAAAAAAAAAAAAAAATTAATGTTCATCATTAAAACCGAGTGATACAGGAACAGAATTACTTAAGGTGTTGATATTAATTAAATCTGAACTCTCTTGTATTGTTATCTATGAAAACTACTCCAATACTTGAAGGCAATCAAATAGGCATGAATGAAACACAAAAAGAAAGACAGCTTATCATGAATACAAGCTAGCTTCCTCCAGCTTTAGCAGGGAACTAATATAGTACAGACACTCCCCAACTTACAAATGAGTTAGATTCCAGAAGTCCGTTCATAAGTAGAATTCTTTGTACGTTGCTTATAGATAAAAGAAAAGAAGACTGTACAGCAAATACATATGCAGTCTGTACAGTTTTTATGCTAAAGACACTTAACTACCACATAAAACAAAGTATAAAGCATTAATGAATTTTAATACAGTAATAATAATGCAATAGTACAGTACAGTAAAACATACATTAATAAAAAAACAATAATAACGTATATAAAATCAACTTACGTTTTTGCACTAGCTTCTACAAACATTAACCCATTTTCCTCGGCAAATTGTTTAGCCTCTTCATATGTAACATCTCTCTGAAAGAAAATTTCCACATTTCAGAGAAAGCAAAGTAGTGAATATATATATATATATATATATATATATATATATATATATATATATATATATATATATATATATATATATATATATATATATATATATATATATATATATATATATATATATATATATATATATATATATATATATGAGAGAGAGAGAGAGAGAGAGAGAGAGAGAGAGAGAGAGAGAGAGAGAGAGAGAGAGAGAAAATTTCTATCCTCATCTATTGTAAAGCATACATACATATAATTATGCACATGACTCATTCCCCCTTGTAAGGCGGGTTGCCGAGCCAAGAAATGCACATTCACCACGATCCACACATACCACAACCACAAGGTAGATGGTTAAGGATATTGTACATTGAGGCCCGAAAGCCACGGCTTGTTTACCCCCACCGCTTCATTACATAGCAACTCCCCTCACACCCGTTCATCACAGTTCACTAGCTAGCAAGTGCAAGAAATCCCTTTGGCTCGCATCATCTATGCACAATCTTCCTCCACTCATTCCTACCTCTTGCACGCACTCTTCCCTGTTCCACTGACATTCCACGTGCATTCAATACCCTTTTCACGCCATCCATCCATTTCATTCAAGGTCTCCCTTTTGAACTAACTCCAATCACTTCTACACTTCACACTCTCATCTCTATTCGTTCATTACTCATCCTTCCCATGTGTCTAATCCCACTCAACACCCTCTGATCTAACCTATCTGACAGTTTCATTCCAACACCCGTTCTCTGCCTGACATCTTCATTTCTTACTCTATCTATTCTAGATACACCAATCATACTTCTCAAACACCTCATCTCCATTACATTCAATTTGTTCCTTTCATCCTCTCTTGCATTCCAAATCTCTGCTCCACACAATGCTACCGGCACAATCACACCTTCATGTATCCTTCTCTTTGCATTCATTCCCAAATATCTATTTCACATTACACTTTTCAACCTACCAAGACATTTACTTTCTTCCTCACTCTGTGATTTACCTTTACATCCACTCGTCCACTCCTTGATACAAGCAACCCCAGATACATAAAACTCTCAACTTCTTCAAGCAACTCCCCATTCACTCCTACACTCAATCTGCCAACATTAACACTCCACGTGCATCTCATGACTTTATTTTTACCAATATTCACCCACAACTTCCTTCTTTCACACACACACTAACAAACTCAGTCACACAATGTTTCAATTAATTCTCAGTATCAGCCACCAGGACAGTATCATCTGCAAATAGCAACCGATTCAATTTCCACAACCTTCCATCCTCACCCACTAGTTCCAAGCTTCTGTCTAACACTTTTATTTACTTAACACTGTTGAGCTCACAGATCAATGTGGCAGGATAAATCAATGACAGACATACAAGATATAGCTTTAATATTGTAGCCAAAAGATAACATCGTATACCGACCGCTTCACTACAATCTCTCCTCATCTCAACACAAACAAACAAACAAAAGACGCTTGAGAAGCGCAATACATTATACTGTTTGCTGTATAAATACAGAACTTAAAAGTTAAATATAACAACAAAAACATAAAAATAAAAAATTTCTTTTTAAGAAATGAATATTCTTTTAATTTTTCCTTCACAAAATCAATACAACATAGCATTCTATTTAATTAATATTTCAAAGATCCATTTTCAAAGACTAGCTGTTTTCAAAGAATTTACTTGAGACGTCAAAGAAGAAGGGGAGTAGAGGGGAGAATAACTTCTCCCCAAACTCTAGTTTTGGGGTGTCTAAATGTGCCTGGTTGTAGTACGATAGAGAGCAAAAGATGTGAGATTGGATATGTGTTTGGTAGGAGGAGGATGGATGTATTGGCATTGTGTGAGACGAAGATGAAAGGAAAAGAAGTGGCATTTGGTGATGTGACGGGTAGGGTGTCTGGGGTTGAAAGGGGGAGAGCGAGAGAAGGTGTGGCATTATTGCTGAGTGAATGGATGGTAAATCAGGTAGTGGAATGGAAAGAAGTGTCATCTAGGCTGATGTGGGTGAGGGCTAGGATAGGAAGGGAATATTGGGCTTTTGTTAGTGCGTATGGGCCAGGATGTGAGAGAAGTGAGGAAGAGCAGGATGAATTCTGGAATGAGTTAACTAGATGTGTGGATGGTCTGAGTAGAAGGAACTATGTAGTTGTGTTGGGTGACTTGAATGCCAGAGTGGGTGATGGAGAGATAGAAGGTGTTGTAGGAAAGTATGGGGTACTTGGTGGGAATGAGTGTGGCAAGAGACTGTTAGATATGTGTGGAGCAAGAGTTGGTGATAGGTAATAGTGTATTTAAGAAGTTAATAAATAAGTATACATGGATGAGAGTGGCAAATGGAAGAGTGAAAGAAAGAGCATTGATGGATTATGTGTTGGTAGCAAAGAGCATGGTTGGTAGAGTGAAAGATGTACATGCATTCAGGGGTGTGGCTGCTGGGATGTCTGATCATTTTTTGGTTGAAGCAAAAGTGGTAGTAGCAAAAGAGTGGGGAAATAGTGTGGGGGGATGTAGAAGGGAAATAGTGAAGGTGGAAGAACTGAAAAAGCCAGAGAAGAGACAGGAATATCAGGACAGGTTGAAAGTGGCATATGACATGGTGAAAGAAAGAGAAGTTGGGGAGTTAGGGGAGGAATGGGGGTTGATGAAAGAATGTTTTGTGGAACATGCAAGTGATGTGTGTGGAAAGAGGTTTGTTGGAGGTGGCATGAGGAGGGGCAGCGAGTGGTGGAATGAAGGGGTGAAAATGAAGGTGGAAGAGAAAGAGAGGGCTTTTGAGGAATGGCTGCAGTGTAAAAGTAGGGAGAAGTATGAAAGATATAGGGAGAAAAATGTGGAAACCAAGCGGAAGATAAAGGAAGAGAAGAGGTTGGCATATGCTAGGTGGGGACAGGATTTTAGTAGGTCATATGAGGAGAATAAAAAGAAGTTTTGGAAAGAAGTGAAGAGAGTAAGGAAGGGTGGATCGAGGATGGAAGAGACAGTGAAAGATGTGAATGGACAGATGTTAAGAGGGAACGATGCAAGGAGAAGGTGGGCAGAATATTTTGAGTGCTTGCTGAATGTTGAGGAAGATAGAGAGGCAGCTATAGTGGCAGTGGGAGGGGTTCAAGGGCCAGTAATGGGAGATGAAAATGCGAGAGAGATTACAAGAGAGGAGGTGAAAAGGGCATTGCATGAAGCGAAAGCAGGTAAAGCACCTGGAATGGATGGTGTGAGAGCGGAGATGTTGAAAGAAGGGGGTGTGACTGCATTGGAATGGTTAGTGAGAGTGTTTAATATATGCTTTATGTTGTCATTGGTGCCAGTGGAATGGGTGATTGCCTGTATAGTGCCCCTATACAAAGGTAAGGGAGATATGTATGAATGCAGTAATTTTAGGGGTATAAGTTTGTTGAGTGTGGTAGGAAAAGTGTATGGTAGGATACTGGTTAATAGGATTAGGGATAAGACAGAATATGTGATCGAGGAAGTGCAAAGTGGTTTTAGGAGAGGTAGAGGTTGTATAGATCAGATTTTTATAGTTAGGCAGTTATGTGAGAAATATTTAGCAAAGGGTAAGGATGTGTATTTTGCATTTTTGGATCTGGAGAAAGCATATGATAGAGTTGATAGAGAGGCTATGTGGAATGTTTTGAGATTATATGGAATTAATGGTAAATTGTTGCATGCAGTGAAGAGTTTGTATGAGGGCAGTAGAGCTTGTGTTAGGGTAGGGAATGAAGTGAGTGAGTGGTTTCCAGTGAGTGTGGGACTGAGACAGGGATGTGTGATGTCACCATGGCTGTTCAATTTGTATATTGATGGAGTTGTAAGAGAGGTGAATGAGCGAGTGCGTAGTCGAGGTTTGAGAATGGTAGATGGGGATGATAACGAGTGGGAGCTGAATCAGTTGCTGTTTGCCGATGATACTGTGGTGGTGGCAGATTCAGAGGAAAAGCTGTGTCAGGTAGTGTCAGAATTTGAAATGTGGGAAAGAGTAAGGTTATGAGGTGTACAAGAAATGAGGATGGCGCTGGATTGAATGTTATGTTGAATGGAGAAATGAATGTTAAGAAAGTTTTGTATGAGAAAGTGGTTGTGCCAACTGTGATGTATGGATCAGAGTTATGGGGTATGAAAGTAAGTGAGAGACGGAAACTAAATGTGTTTGAGATGAAATGCCTGAGGAGTATGATTGGTGTATCTCGATTGGATAGGGTTAGGAATGAAGTGGTGAGAGCAAGAACGGGTGTGAGGAGAGAAATTGCAGCCAGAGTAGATATGAATGTTCTGAGATGGTTTGGCCATGTGGAAAGGATGGATGATGAAAGGCTGCTGAAAAAGGTGATGAATGCGAGAGTTGATGGGAGAAATACTAGAGGGAGGCCTAGGTTTGGATGGATGGATGGAGTAAGGAGAGCCCTGAATGATAGGAGGATGGATGTGAGGGAAGCAAGCGAGCGTGCTAGGAATAGGAATGAGTGGCGAGCGATTGTGACGCAGCTCTGATGGGCATCTACTGTTGCCACGGGGCTGCATCTTACAGAGGTAGCCCTGTGGTAGGGGCAGTAGGAGGAGTTGGCAGTTGTGAAGCGACACAGGTTGTGGAGGAGCCGGGAGGATGGGCTGTGGCACTCCAGCAGTGCCATCTGAACGGTCGCTAGCTCCCTCGTCATTGCCCATAGAGCAAAATAATCCCCCTATTTGTTTTCCTTTCTTGATGTCAGCTACCCCCCAATTAAAGGGGGAAACAGCCAAAGGTAGATAGATAGATAGAATCAGCCAACTGTGCTTTTGAATCCACCCAAAATATCTTCAACTCACCATTTTGAACCATTTCTTTGAGAAGAGCAATGTCAATTCTTAATCTTTTTTCGGATACATTATCATATAGTGAACGGTTATCTACAAAGAGTTCTACAGGCAATTTTCTTTCTTTGTAATATAGTATTTGAGACGACATGCTTCAAAGATAATAGGCCATATCCACTGCCTCAGCAGCTGCTAGTGTTTCTACTGCAAGTGTGCTTTTCCAACCCTTCTTATTTTCTTTGCCTCCCAATACAATGGACAACTATTTCCATTTTAACCCACAAGAAAATGTACAAAGCCCCCAGCACTACCAAATCCATCTGGGAGATTAGCATAGGAAGCATCGCTGTACACAACCAATTTATACTTGGCAGTGTCACCTAATTCTGGGAAGCATATTGAACTCTCAAAAGTACAAGCTTCCCTTAGACATTTATTTGCCTCAATCAGATCTTCTACTTTAGACTTACTGACTTTACAGCTATGTTCTAGCACATCATATGATATATCCGGTCTTGAATTAGTACACAACCACCCTAGTTGGCCTAAAAGACTCCTAAAACTCTCCTTTTCTTTTTCACTACACTCCATATTTTTATTTAATCCTCTAGCAGCACTTACACTTATAGAGTTTAGAGATTTACAGTATTCATTTTGATGAAGTGTGATTCCATGTTCATTCTGAATAATATCTAGTCCAATACACCTGAAAACAGTATTACTTTCTTCCCTAACCTGAAAATAATTTCTGATTTGGGTAATGACAACATTTTCAAATTTCTTAGTTCCTCCCCACAAGAAATCATCTACATGCATTAAAAACAAGCCACATAATTCTCCTTCATGGTACCAGTAGCATGCTGTGGGTCAGTTTTTGCTTGCTTACATCCCATCTTCAGCAGGAAAGTCTTTACTGTGAGATACTACTTCCTTGCTGCATCATTAAAGCCATATACACATTATTCTAACTTCCACAGTATATTATTGTCATAACCTGCTTCCACAGGGGGAATAAGATATACTTCACGCTCAAATTGTTCACTCTGTAGAAATGCAGCCTTAATATCAATTGAATTTACTGCCCAATTTTTGGAAGACAAGATGGCAACGAAAGATCTCAACACTTCCTTACTAACAGTTGAAGAATCTGATGGAATGTTTTCTTTTTCCTCAAAACCTATGGCAACCAGCCATGCTTTAACTTTCTTTTTTCCAGTACTGTTTTCCTTTTCTGTTACTACCCATCGAACTGATAATGCATTTTGACCCACATTCAGAACCTCTTTATACACAACAAAATTCTTCCAGCTTTTCAGTTATTCTTCTTTTGCTTTGATAAGTTCATGATTTTCTGAATTTCTACAAGCCATTACTATTTCACTAGGTTCCTGTATTCCATCCTCATCCAATGCAGGGACCCATTTTTCTACATCTCTATACCAGCCAAGAGCTGAAATTCGTCCATCTTCATGTTCAATATTCCTCCAACTACTGTATTTTCCTATGGATTTTCCAGCACGATTATGCACAGTTACTATTTTTTTTTTTTTTTTTTTTTTGAGTGTGACACCGGGACAGGCAGAAACTGCCCCATCAATAAAGGCCCGGGCACCAATTATCTGACTCTTTCGGCAGGAATCTCACTCTCTGTCCAATATTTGGAGTACTTTTGATTACAGTATTACACTACCTTCAATTGTGTCCTTAACTGTGGTGTGGTCCTTTTCTTCCTCTGTTTTATTACAACTTTTGTCTTCTACAATATTGTCAACTGGATTTATAACTGTTTCTATCTCTTTACTTGTAACCTTCTCCTCCGTTTTTCTTTGATGCCTCAACATATCAAGTAGTGAATTTCCTCCTTCTTCAGAATTTCTGTCAAAACTGTATGATATCTTCTGAACATGCATTTCATGGGCTCTTATAATATTTGAACCATATTTCAAGATCACAAGATCACTGTTTTACCATCTTGACCAATGACTGTAGCAGGTACTTTCCATTCCTTTTGCCCTTCTCTCTTAAAATACACTTGATCACCAGTTTTAAGGGTTATTCCAGTGTTTCTCACTTTATGTATTAGTGCCCGTCGTATTTTCTCGGAGGTTTCTGCAGCATTAAAAGCATTTCTTGCTGAGTGACTAGCATTGAGATGTTGTACCTTCCAGTGCAGGAAGTTCGTCACTCATGGTACATGGCAGTTTCGGATTCCTTCAGTACACAAGTTGATAAGGGCTGAAACCCCCTGTCATCTGAAGGCAATTTTTAGCATTGACTGCCCATGGTAAAGCCACTTTTAAAGATAATTCTGGTTGCTCCGCTACTATTTTGGCCACCATTTCATCTATAACCACATGATTCCGCTCACACAGGCCATTACTGAAGAGGGAATATGCAGCTGTATGCATTACTTCAATGCTCATATTCTCGCACATCTCCAAGAACGTGTTGTTAGCAAACTCACCACCATTATCACAAAGAAATTTTGCAGGGGCTCCTAAGCCAGTTGCCAACCAAGTCATGATAATTTTCTCAACTATCTCCTTAGGTTCTTTACTTTTATTCACACATGATTTTGAGAACCTTGTTGCCATGTCTACCATATGCAGAAAATATATATCTCCTTTAGGTCTACCGCTACAATTTCACTGAGCTCCTTTGCCATATTCATACTTGCAACTGGCCTTGATGGCATTTTCTTATACTTCATGCATATATCACAGCTATTTGACACTTCTTCAGCATATACAAAGCACATCTCGTCTTTTACACCAGCATCCTTTAATAGCTGAATCAGTCTCTTATAAGTGGGATGACCAAATTGTTGGTGTAGTTTTTCAATTTTTTTCTTCTTTTCTTTTTCATCATCACCTAAGGTTAATATTATTTCTTCTGTTTTCTTCCAAACTTCCCTCTAATCCCTAAGTGGAAGGCAATAGTGTCCTGAAGAAGTGCACCTCAATTTAATTTTTTTTCCATGTATTATTGCGATATCATTTTCCAAGTCCAATCTCATTTGTACTCTCTTCATTGATTTCTTGCTGAACAGAAGGGGAATAGAGCAGTTCACCACTTCAGCTGTTATATATGCTTTGTTACCCATAATTTTCACCAGGAATGCTATCTTCTTCATTGATTTGTACATATTACTGTTACCAAATCTAAATGTTGCTTCACTTTCTTCCTCTTCTATCATCAATTTCTCCTCTTCTGATAACGTCTGTATATACGACTTCAACCAGTCAATACCACAAACTGTAGAACTGCATGCTGTATCGAGAATAGCATAACTAATAGATTCTGTTATCAACACAGACATTATTTCATGACTTTCAACAACAGCATATGACTCAGCTTCGAGTACTTCTTCATTTCCACTATTTAAATATACATTTCTCGGACATGCTGAAGACAGATGGTACTCAGATCCACATAAATAACACTTTTCTAACTTTACCATATTTATCAGCAGAGTTTTTTGGCCACTTTTTTCACTTCTATTTGCTGTTTCTTCTTCCTCTAAATCCTACACGGCCTCTTCCCCTCGTGACTATATTTACATCCTCTGTGTTAAACACTGGCTCCGATATTACTACTACTGCAGGAGTCTCAGCTAGGCCTACATTACATGACACTGCACCCAATGACAATACTTCTTGGCTTGCAAGAAATTTCTTTAAGACTTGCTGCATGGACTCATACATTTTTTCTGGTTCACTGAAAGATACTGCTGTCAACACTATTTGTTTGTCTTTAACCTCTAGCCCAGTATTGTCCAGTAGTTTGAATGCTAAAATACACTTTGGTATAGTCACTTTGTACTTACGTAAAACTGTACTTCTTTTCACAACTTCCAAATATACTTCTCCATACTGTCTTCCTTTTCCTTTTTATATCTATCGAATTTTGTCCATGATTCATACGCTGCTGACTTTTCGTCCTTTTTATACCATTTATCCAAGTAGCCTAGCAAAACTTTCACTCCGTCGTCATTTGCTAATTTTTCAATGTCAATTTCTTCAAAAATCTTACCCCTCACCTCGCTTCCTTCTGGGAATGATAGGGCAATTGTCATAGCATGTTTCTATATGTTCAATATTTGTGATACCCTCCCATGCCTTTAATTCTTGTTTCCAGCGGTTGTAACTTTTGTTTCCTCCAAACTTCGGCACTCGTGCCCATCCACAATCGCTACTGTCGGTCATCTTTTCTTCGTTATTTTCGTCTTAATACTCATCAATTTCCTTCCACCTGCCACAAACCACGTTCTGCTACCATTTGTTGACCTCACAGATCAATGTGGCAGGATAAATCAATGACAGACATACAAGATATAGCTTTAATATTGTAGCCAAAAGATAACATCGTATACCAATCGCTTCACTACAATCTCTCCTCATCTCAACATAAACAAACAAAGACGTTCGAGAAGCGCAATATCGTATATAATAATTTGAACAGGATTAACAAACACTCCATCCATATACACATTAAATAACCATAGCGACACTACACAACCTTGATGTAACCATACATTCACCTCAAACCAATCACTCACACCATTCCCAACTCTAAAACAAGCTCTATTATTCATGTAAAAACTCTTCACCGCATTCAACAAACTTCCACTTATTCTATACAGTCGCAACACACTCCACAATCCCTCTCTATCTACCCTGTCATACGCTTTCTCTAAGTCCATGAAAGCCGAATAAGTGTCCCTACCTTTCTCCAAGAACTTCTCACACACCTGTCTTACCACAAACACCTGATTCACACATCCTCTTCCTCTCCTGAACCCACACTGTTCTTCCCCAATCAAGAAGGCATAAATGCGTAGATTCTATCTCACAGAAATGAGCCAAGCAAGGAAGAAAGCTCCAATTACTACAGATGCATCCCTTAGAGAATATAATGATACTCAATATCAAAATAACAACAATGAAAACTGAATAGGGTAAGTGATGAGAAAATACAGTACTGCCAGAAAGATAAAATTCAAGCTATATTTTATGAAGGAAAATAGATATACTATGATGTAAAACAAGTCTACATACAAAACAGTTTGTCAGATAACATTAAGAGAACCTACCAGATGGTACAATATGTGATACTTTGTATAAATAAATGATATTCATATAATTTTATTGGAATTAGGGATATGCTTCTGTAAACTAGGTTGCAATGTTATATGATCTTCACTGTAGAGTAGAAAAAAATATTAGAAACTCTAACTAGAACAATCTTGACAAGTATCTTCTTACCTGAGCATCTAAATCAGCTTTATTGCCAATGAGGAAAATAACGGTATTGGGATTGGTGAGATTTCGCGCGTCCGTTAACCAGGAACTAAGGTGATTGTAAGTAGACCTTCTAGTGATATCATAGACCATCAAGGCACCAGCTGCCCCTCGGTAGTACGACCTAAACAGACAAAATAAAAGCACTAAGAATTTTCACCAATCAAGCTGGATAGCTTCTCCAAGCATATGTATCCATACGTTTACATACCTATCTATTTTTCCACGTTTTCCTACAGTCATATTATACCCGTCTCAATTACAACCAAAAAGACTTACCAGATGTAAAGGATACCACAGTCAAATTTTAAATTTATAAGCAAGAGGTCAATGCTGCTTAAAACTACTTACAAAAAAAACAAATAATGCTCTGCTTTTTTAACTTTTGGTGTTCTAGCCACTTGTAGTTACGAATTAAGTTTGAAAACCATGGTCCCATTGTGTATTAATATATATTTATATATACTGTATATATATATATATGCAGTCACCTCTCTTTTTATGCGAGTTTAGATTATGCGAATCTGGAATAACGCATGTCCTCAATAATAATAATTAAATTCAAATTACACGAATAATGCGAGCGAGAAAGAAGTGGTACAGATTAGAGACCAAGTGCCCGCCTCGTTTACGATTTCCCACCACGCAGCCATGTGCTTCAGTCTCGCTTCACCCAGCATACCATGTGGGCATAGAGCTTGTTCTAACTCTTGTTGTGGTAAACTTTGTTCATCCTATGCTTTTTTGTGTACTTTTAATCATCTATCATGGCCAGTAAATGCCAAGGAAAAGATTGTGTAAGTGCTCCTCCTTCCAAAAGTGAGAAAGTCTATAAACCTTGAGTTAAAACTGCAAGTGTTGGCCTGTTATAAGGGTGATAAGAGGACAGCGGCTATAAAACAGTTGATGCAACTCAGTGAAAGCATGTTGTGTGCCATCCATGAAAATGCGGAAAGAATTTAAAAAAGTGCAAAAGCTGGTGTTCTTTTAAGTTTGGCGAAGTCTTCCTATGGGAAATCGGTAGAAGGCGAAGTGAAACCGTTTGCAGCTAGCCCTGACTGGTTTGCAAAGTTTCAGCGTAGGTATGGATATCACAACCGCAAACACAAGGCGAGAGCACATCAGCTGATAGGGAGGCGGCAAAGTGAATTCCTAGCAAATTGAAGTCTATCATAGACGAAGGGGGATATACAGCTAAGTAGATCATTAATATGGACGAAACTGCTGTATACTGAAAAAGAATGACAGACAAGACGTACGTTTCCATTGAAGAAAAACATGCTTCAGGATATAAGACAGCAAAAGATCGCTTGACACTGATGCTTGGGGCTAACGCTGAGGGTGACCTGAAGCTCAAACCTGTACTGATTTATCACTCAGAAAACCCTCGTACACTGAAGGGTTATTATAAACAGTTACTTCCGGTGTACTCTTTTCATATAAACCATCAGCCCATCCTCTGTCAATTGCCGATTTGAACCCGAATATGAAAGTTGTATTTCTGCCGCCAAATACAACTTCACTACTCGAAGCAATAGACCAGGGGGTGATGTAAATGCTATTGCATTACCTTAGGAATTCATTTAAAGACCTCACGAGGAAGACAGATGTCAGCATGACCGACCTTGAAAAAGCCACTGATGCCCCCAATCTCTCACCGATAGAGGTTAGGAAAAATGTGGTTTAGAATTACTGGTAAGAGTTTAATATGACTGAAGTTACACAGTCATGTTTGAATGGGGCATGGAAGGAGCTTTGCCCAGAGTTAATACTCATTCGAGGGTTTTGATCTCAATGAAATGCTTTCAAAGACAAAACTTGTGTGTGTTCAGCTCGCAAAACATGACGGATTCTCCGACGTTGTTGAGGAGGATGTGGATGCCCTTCTTGCTTCTCACACAGAGGAAATGACTGCCGAGGATTTAGACGACAGGCAACTCATGCCTACTTCTCATCCAAAACAAGTGATGCTGATGACCCCCAACTCAGAACATCTAAGCAGCATGAACCCCAACCACAACCACGAGTTAGCTCTCCCCCTTCCTCCTCTTCTTCTCCCTTTCAAACCGCATAAGTCACCTCCTCACTGCCACCATGCACATCCCAGTATGCCTGTTGCCCACCATATATAGAGAGAGTACACCTGTACTATAATTTGTTTATTTTTTTTCTATCTGTATATCTTTAATACTAACCAAATAAGCACATTACCATATGTGTGTAGTTGGTAGCTCCTTGGCTTAGTAATTATAAGTCCCAGTCAAGATAAAAATGATTCATCTTTAATACTGTATATATTTCAGGCATTGCAGAATTAAAAAGCTGAATATGCCAAGACTAGCAAAAAAGGTTTAAGCTTCCTAGAGTTATGTACAACATGCTGAGCTTTCTAGTGTTACTCTTGTTTATTATTTGATTATCTGTACCCAGTATATCTTTAATACTGTATTTATTTATTTTTATCTTACTTACGTATTTCAGCTTGCTTATGTACAGGTACTTGTAAAATGTGTTTAACTAGCTTATTTCTTTGGTATAGTGTGTTTATACATGCTTGTGGAACATATCCAAGCCTATTAACATTATTCCTTATGGGAATATACTCTAAATTACACAAAATTTGGTTTACACGAGCCTTATGAGAACCTATCCTCGTGTATACAAAATATATATATATATATATATATATATATATATATATATATATATATATATATATATATATATATATATATATATATATATATATATATATATATATATATATTTTTTTTTTTTTTTTTTTTTTTTTAAGAGTGTGACACCGGGACAGGCAGAAACTGCCCTCATCGACAAAGGCCCGGGCACGAGAAAATACCAAGACGAAGGAAAAGAAAAAGTTAAGGGCAAGGCAGAGATGAGGTAATGTCACACAAAGGAAAACGACAGACAGAAAAAACAGTCAAAGTAAAGAGGACCCAGAGATATGGAGGACTAGGCTCTGAGATGACGATAGATCTGCTTTTTGAAGGATGAAAGGTCATAAGAACTAGGAAAGACAGAAGGAGGAAGAGAGTTCCAGAGTCTGGAGGTAGATGGGAAGAAGCAGTCGCTGCACCGACCAATCCGCGAGCTACAAATCTCGACACAGCACCTGTGAGATGAGGCCGCTTGGCGAGTGTTACGCGGCCTCGGCAGTGGAGGAGGGATGCAACTCGCCAACTCATCAGAGCAGCGATGGAAGTAGTAGCGATAGAAAAGCGAAAGGGAAGATACCTTACGGCGAAGAGAGAGAGAATCCAAGTTAGAAGTAAGAGAAGGATCATTAATAAGTCTGACTGCCTTAGATTGAACCCTATCAAGAAGATAAGTAAAGGAAGAAGCACCCCAGATGTGTGAGCAGTATTCTAAGCAGGGGCGGATAAGACCTTTGTAAATTTTAAGTAACTGCAATGAGGAAAAGTAATAACGAAAACGAAACAAAACCCCCAATTTTTTGGATGAAGATTTAGAAATTTGGATTATGTGATTCCTCCAAGACAAGTTAGAGGCTATGTGGATTCCTAATATATTGATAGAGTTAAGAGGGTAAATTTCATTAGTTTCGAAGACAATAGGGTTATCTGGAGGAGAAGAAGATAAAGAGATAGCCAGAAACTGTGTCTTGGAGGCATTGAATTTAACTAAATTTTGAGTGCCCCATTCAGATACTCTCTGCAAATCGGAGTTAAGAGTAGAAGAAAGAGTGATACGAGATTGATTACGAGTAACAGATGAAGGTTGTGTAGAAAAGGCAGAGGAAAAGTGAAGGGTAGAGTCATCGGCAAAGGCATGAAGAAGAGAGGAAGATGGGGACTGTAGAAGATCATTGATGAAGAGAAGGAAGAGAGTAGGTGAAAGAACAGAGCCCTGTGGAACACCACTGGACACAGAGAAAGGGCTAGATGTCGCGCCATCAACAACTACAGATATAGAACGGTCAGTAAGAAAACTGGAAATCAGAGAACAGAAAGAAGGGGTAAAGCCGTAGGCAGGGAGTTTGGCCAACAGAGCCTTGTGCCAGACTCTGTCAAAAGCCTTAGAGATAACAAGGGCGACGACAATATATAATTATTAATTATAGCCTAGTTTTGAAGTAATGTTGAAGTGTTTCATAAATTCATAACAATGTAAACTACTGATAAAGTCCTTATTTGTACAATAAAATAGTTAAGAAACAAAAGGGTCAACGATAGCCATGTCAGAGTAAGTTTTGTAAGTTAAGTTCATAATTGAGCAGACAATTCAAATGCAATCTTATAATGACAGAGCTGATAAACTAGCAGCACAAAAACATCCTAAAACTACCACATTTTTCAGGACTGTAATGTATATGCAAAACAGCATCATCGAGAATAATAATTACCTTGTTACTGCTCTGAAGCGCTCCTGGCCAGCTGTGTCCCATATTTGTAATTTTATCTTTTGTCCGGCAACTTCTATTATCCGAGTGCCAAATTCAACACCTATGGTGTGGGGACAATCAGCCATGACTGAAATTGAGAAGGTCCTGTACTATTAAGAGAGACATTAATTTGAAATGATATTTGTAGTGATGATAATAGTATGCAATGATGACACCATCTGCATATATTAGGAGGCTACCCAAAATAATAATAATAATACTGTTGTAATAATAATAATAATAATAATAATATAGGGGGTCCTCGGGTTATGATATTTTGCTGTTACAACAAAGGCCCATAAATTATAAATAAATAATAAATAGATAATATTTTTGACCTACTTGGTTTGTGTGGTAAATACAAAGTTCGCAAGCCCAACATTTTGTGAGCGTGGCAGACAAATACACATGTCGTAGCAATGTTCTATGCATATATATCAAGTCAATGGCTTTATTCATTTTTGTTTATGTATTTGGTTATTTGAAGGAATCAGATTGAAGTTATTTACAATATTACCAAACACAATCCAGTAAATACAATCTTCATGCGGAACAGTTTATTAAGCGTGGTGGACGAATATGTAGTTATGGCAAAGAATACTCCTTAAATGGCTCTTTAGTATTGTGTATGAATGTTCCATCAACCTTTATATTTATTTTGCATTGCACACTGTAGCCTTTCTGCAAGTTTGCTTCAGAGAATACAATATTATTATTTTGTGTGTGTCAGTGTAATATACTTTTGCAGATGTGGCATATATATATATTTTCTATTTCTAAATAGCAATTTTATTTTTTTTATTGAAAAATTATAATATGAAATGCAGATATGATTCTTCATGAGTACAAAACATTACAACCAAATTTTAAAATGTCTATTATATAGTAGAATGTTTTTTTTTTTTAGGCAGACTCTTGTAACCAATAATATATGTTTCATTACAATTCCTGTATATAGCAAGTTAATGGCATTATTTATTCATTTCTTCATGTATTTGGTTATTTAAAGGAATTAGATTTATTTACAAAATTAACCAATAATACAGACGCAAATACGATCTTTATGTGAAAAAGTTTATTAAGGTTGGCGAAATAATATGTCGTCACGCAGCAATAGACTGAGACGAAGAAGAAGAAGCATCGCTCAGGTCACTCTCATACGCCATATTGCTTTTTGTGCTAATTCGTTGTGATTACATACTTTCAACATAACTGAAATGGAGAGGTTATTAGTGTTTTGGCTGGATGACCAGCATAGATGGCACATCCCAATGAGCCTCCCGTTGATTCAGGAGAAATCAAAACAATTGCTTAATACTGTGAAATGGAAAAGGGGAAAGAAAAAGAGTCGCCCAGTTCTTGCTTGTATGCCATATTATTGTTCTTGTGCTCATTCGCTGTAGTTAAACTGTTCGACCCTGGCATACATGAAAAGGTTTAAGACTTTTGTATATAGTGTATTTGTACATAATTTTATATATTTTTTATATATACCTGTATATACTTTGGTATATAATTGATACGTAATTTATTAAATGTAGACATGTACCTTATCAATTTGAAAAAGACACAGATGAAGTGAAAATGAAAAAGTTTTAGACATATACTATACTGTAAAAGGTACAGCCTTCTATACATTGGTAAATATATTATATATAGTGTACAGTATAGACTCTGGATTTATATTTGATGCGTAATGCAATAAATGTCGACACTGTGTTGAAGACACATATGCGCATAGAGCCAAATGATGAAATGTGAAGGTCCTAAGTTGGATGTGGGGCTGATGATGCAAGCCAACCACAACCGTAAAAGTAAACAATTCTGTATACACAGAATACCCATTGTATAATGGAAATAAAGGTTTATTATTATTATATTATTATTATTGTATATTGTACTTTCACTATTTTTAAGTCTTAGATTATTCATTTTTAGCATAAGTGGGGGATCTAGCTTTGTAATCAAGTATGTTCCAACTTACGCTGAAAATTGGGTTATGACATGTTTCAGGAACGGAACCCTGTCGTAAGTGAAGGACCCCCTTTAATAATAATAATAATAATAATAATAATAATAATAATGATAATAATAATAATATCTACCTATATCCTTATACAAGAGCACATTCCCCCTTATAAGGGGGGTGGTTGCAGAAAAACAAAATACCTTGATAAGACAGCTTTAATTTCAAAATTACTCATGGCTTAGCTTAGTTGCTTGCTGCGAAGTTTCAGATGAAAAGGATAACAGACTTTAGACCTCCAAGATAGTAATAATAATAATAATAATAATAATAATAATAATAATAATAATAACAATAATAATAATTATAATAACAATAATAATAATAATAATAATACTTGTAAGAAAAATATTATAATACAATACATAGAACAAAAGTAATAATGTACAAGACTGAAGATAGTACTTTTCACAAATGAAGCAGAAATTGAAAGATATATAGCAGGTAAAACGTAATACGCTTCTTACTTACATTTTTTTTCTGTAAACTGATGGAGGAGACATGATTTTCCTACTCCCATGTCCCCAATTATAATATATTTGAAGATATACGAATAATTATATGGACCCGCAGACATTGTGACCCTGGAAGAATAAAGGACAAAACATATAACTTAAAAAGTTCATGTATAATTAATACACATTCCACTTTTAAAGTTGTTCCAAGAGTTAAACGCAACAATCATTACTAATGCTGATAGGTTTGGAGATTGTGGTTCAACTATTATTCTTTTTCAAAACAAGAGTAGTAAAATAGAATGGGAATGATATATATTACCACAAAAGTACTTGCTGAGAACATTTGTCCATGGATCAAAGAATTAATTGATTGTACTAGTCACCCTTACATTATGTATGGGGCACTTCAATTTTATGATTATTATAACGCTTTACTTTATGAGAGTATAGTAATAGCAAGGTTTCCCATTTTCACAACAACAATGAGCTTGCTTTTCTGCTCAGCTGGCAGACAAGAGCAAAAGACAGTTGTTGTTAACAATTTTAACATATGCTATCTCTGCCTCTTTAGGTAGCAACATACAGTACAGAAAAAAATTTGCATCTTTTACTTCCAATACTGTATATTTTTATAACAAAGGTATTAAAACATTTAAACAAATACATAATTCATTTTTCCACTTCTTAGCAAATGACAATAAGTTCACTATACTACATTAATAAAGTTTAAAATCCTCAGTAATATAGTAATGCTGTATCATTCAGTTTTATCTAAAAAATACTAAAGAAGTTTCGTCATCTTGTTCAAAAAGATCTGCAATCAGAAATATTCTTCTGTTTACTCAAGAGCTAATATAGCATTTTCATAGATAGGTAAGAGCAAACTGCATCTCATCTGAATAATAAACATTACCAATATTAACATGGAAATATACTTTAAACCTTATAAATGCAATTTCATCAGCATTCATAAGCAAGAAAAATCGAGAGTTAAATCTAAAATATTCTCTTAAACATTTGAATTTAATGACAAGGGCGCAAGCAGTATATGCATCATGTATTAACTCAGCACCTTGGAAGATTTTATGAACATAGTACACATGTTAATATAAGAATTCAAAGGAAGGCGATTTTCACAGACGTCTCATGAATGAAATATGTTAGAAAAATATATTTCTAAAGATCAGCGTCCAGATAAAAACATCAAACTTATACAGTGCACACATTTTCAAATGATGCCAAAAGTGGTGTATGACATACCAATTATTATAGGTGTGCATACTACATACCGTTTAAGATATGTCTACTGCATACCAATCAAGGCATCTCTATTATGTTCCTTATTGGAATGCATGCTACATAACACAAGATCATGCCTAGGAAGCCCCAAGTCTAACTATATAATGTGGTTCAATCAATATTTCTTCAACAGAACCTTTATGGGATACAGAGGCATGCACAGAAGTCCTTAAGGGGGTAGACTTTGTCAAGGCGGTATGCTGAGTAATTTTTCATGCACTAGATCAATTGTAAAATAGGATTTGTACACGCTTGGGATTTAATAAGGGCAATAATGCCAAATTGCAGATTTCAAAGAGCAATGTTCAACAGTGAATATTACATCATAAACCCATCAACTACATAATCATCTCCAGCAAATTTGTACTTAAAAATAAACTATGGATGGCTATAAGACATCACAACAGCAGCCCATCGCGATAATACAGCTGAAAATGTATTTTACTTAAACAGGACTGTCCAGGACAGTTCGATGTTAAGTCTTCCTTCAGTCAAGGTTATTTTTCTATGCCTAAATCATCACCGAATATTTGTGGATATTCGTTACACATCTCTTATTATCCCCTTCACTTCCGTCAAATCTCTACACTCATCTGTTTCTCATTACTTTATCTTTTCTTCGTGCCCAGGCCTGGGTGTGTGTGTGTGTGTGTGTGTGTGTGTGTGATTACCTAATTGTGTTTACGGGAAAGAGCCCAAAGCTCGTATCTTCCCGTCTCCTGATCGGTCCCATTTTATACTTAGTGATACTTATCATACCTGTCCTTAAAACTATGGATTGAGATAGCATTAACCACCTCCTCGCTTAGCGAATTCCAATTATCAACTACTCTTACACTGAAAAAGTATTTCCTTACATCCTGCGAAGAAGTTTTCTTACGAAGCTTCAAACTATGACCTCTAGTTCTAGAGCCAGCCATATCAAAATATTGATCCCCTATCCACTCTATCATAACCATGAAGGAATTTAAAGACTGTCACCATATCCCCCCTCACTCTTCTAGCTTCGAGTGATGGTAAGTCTAATTCCCTCAGCCTCTCATCATAACTGAGATTGCGTATTTCTGGCACCAGTTTCGTGGCATGACTTTGAACTTTTTCAAGCTTAGCTATGTGCTTTTTCAAGTGCGGATTCCAAAAGGGGGCTGCATATTCCAGTTTTGGCCTCACATAGGTTACATAAATATTTCTGAACATTTCCTTGTCCATGTGCCTGAAGGCTACCCTTACATTTGATAAGAATGCATATGCTGCCCTTACTATGCCATTTATATGTATTTCTGGAGACAAATCTGCCAGTATGTTTACTCCTAGATCTCTCTCATTTTCTGTCTCTTGAAGTTGTACTCCAGCCACCGAGTAGTCAAGCTTGGGCCTTCTTGCACTTGTATCCATTCTCATTACCTTACATTTTGAAGTATTGAATTTCATTAGCCACTTTTCTCACCACTCATGCAGATTATTTAGATCCTCCTGAAGTTCTCTACCATTGTTCTCGTTTTTTACTTTCTTCACAATCTTTGCATCATCTGCAAACATATTCATGAATGAATTTACAGACTCTGGTAGGTCATTTACATATACAAGGAACAAAAGTGGCCCTAAAACTGAACCCTGTGGAACTCCACTACTAACTCTTCTCCATTCAGACACTGAGTGTCTTACTCTAACCCTCTGTTCCCTTCCTTCTAAGTAAGTTTTTATCCATTCCAAAACATTTCCACCTATTCTAGCCATTGATTGCAGCTTCCTAATAAGTCTCCCATGTGGAACAGTGTCAAACGCTTTCTGGAAGTCTAGGAATATGCAATCTGCCCAGCCCTCTCTTTCCTGTAAGATTTGGCTTACCTCATCATAAAATTCTAATAAGTTTGTTACTGTTGATCTACCTTCTCTGAAGCCATGTTGCCTCACTGACAAAAAGTTGAAGGATTCCAAGTGAAGAGAGATATGTTTCCTTAGTAGTTTCTCCATAACTTTGCAAACTATGCTAGTCAAGGAAACTGGTCTATAGTTCAGAGCCGTATCCCTCCTTCCCTTTTTGAAGATAGGTATCACATTTGCTTGTTTCCAGCATCTTGGAATCTCCCCCGACTCCAGTGACTCCTTAAATATGATACTTAGTGCCACTGATATTGTGTTTGCGCATTTTTTAAGCACATGATGGGATATGTCATCGGGACCTGTAGCTTTATGAACATCTAAATCCATCAGCGCTTTGCATACCTCTGTGGCTGTAAGGTTGATGTTCTCTAATACCGGCCCTTGAGCTTCTATCACTGCAATCTGAGGGGGTGGGGTATTTTCTACTGTAAATACTGACTGAAACTCCTTGTTCAATTCTTTGCAGATCTCTTCATCCGTCTCAGTGATGCTTCCATCCCCTCTCTTTAGCCTTAAAACCTGTTCTTTTACCTTCAGTTTTCCTCTGATAAAGCTGTGGAAAAGCTTGGGATTTTCTTTAGCCTATCTGGTATGTCCCTCTCATAGTCTCTCTCTGCCTCTCTCCTTTTACTTAGGTAGTCATTTCTTGCTCTTTTGTAGGTTTGCCAGGCATTTATGTTTTTTCTCCTCCTATACCTTTTCCAGCATTTGTCTCTCCACTCCTTAGCTCTTTTACACCCATTATCGAACCATTTCTCTCTGGCATGAATTACACCTACTTTGGTGACAGGTATGCAGCAATCTACTATCTTCCCATATTTCTCACAAAAGATGTCATACATTTCTTGTACAGATTTGTTGTAAAATAAGGTTCTCCAGTCAATAACTGCAAAAAGCTCATTCATTTTGATGTAATCTCCTTTCCGATAGTTCCTCCTCATGTCCTCAGTACCTCTACTCTCAGGAAGAATATCTTCAATGATATACTCCATCAACAACACACAGTGGTCACTCTTTCCAATTGGTGGTTCATACTCAATTTTTTCAATATCCAACACATTATCTGTGAACACTAAATCAAGTAGTGATGGCTCATCCCCATCCCTGGCCCTTGTTGGTTCCATTACATGTTGGTGTAGGAAATTCCCTTGTACGCAATCTAGGAATCTTGCCCCGAATGAGTCCTCACCACTGTGTGGGTCAAGATTTATCCAATCTATCTCTTTATGATTAAAGTCTCCCATAATCAAAATCCTACATTTTTTTCCCGTGCCATGTTAACAACTGAGTTTATGACTTCAATAGTACCTATATGACTTTCCTCATAAACTTCAAGCCTATTTTGGTTCCTTGGTGGGTTGTATACAACAGTTATTATAATGCTCTCTGACCCAGTATTTATGCGAGCAACAAGAAATTCCTTGAACTCACTTTCTATAGCCAAGTTTATTTCTTCGACTTGAATCCTTTCACTTATGAGCAGTGCTATCCCTCCACCAGTCCTCTCAGATCTTTCAACCCTTAGTATTCTGAAACCCTTAGGAAAAACTGTGACACTGTAAAATAAGGTGTGTGTGTGTGTGTGTGTGTGTTTGTGTGTGTAAAAAAACACACACACAATTATCATCTATGATTAAAAAGATATAAATCATGGGTCCTGACAAAGTTGACAGTTTCGGTCATATTGAATCAGGAGTGTATTCTGGAACCAATCCCAAATCCTCTTTACAACTAAATTTTAAATACAACTGAACTAGGTATCATGAATATCTATAATAACCTTCTACTGCAAAAACATAATGCTGTACGTGTAACATATTATCATCGAAACAGTGTCTGGCAAATGGTTTATGTAAAAAATGCATATCATATTACTGACTAACAGGACCATATCATTGTAAGTATGTCATTCCTCTCCACAATATGAACTACCTAACTGCAAAAGGAAGCAGAAAATCACTTGGAGAGTGCTATATAAATAAATCAAGATCTCAGTATAAAACTTCGTAATGCTTTAAGCCAATAAAATGCTTAATTATATATAATTATCTACTATATTTACATATTACAGTTATTGATCAATATGTTGAAATATCCTAAACTTGCTGGTACTGCAATATGCATTAGAATATTCTAACTTTTACAAAGAGAATACTACAGTATTAAATCATCGCAAAAAACATTAACTACGTAAAATCATTACTGCCACACACAATATAATATCAACAGGTTACAGCCAATATTCATCTTATAACATAACATTACTTTCAATCCCAGGTGATAAATAATCACAAGAAAGAAGCAATTAATTGCTTATTTCATTGGTTAATCCTATCAGATTTCCTTCAGGGAAATCTAAAAATCATTGTTTCAAGGTTGATTATGAAAAGGCATTTATAACTTACAATGTTCTCCAATCTACTGAAACAATGCTGTCCACTTTACTCAGCAATCTTCACACAGTATATTACATACCTTTAGCAGCAATACCATATAATGTGAGGTAACAAAAACAGCCTTTTTTATATAAAAAACATATAAACTAAATTTCACTGCTTAAAGCGGACAAATAAACAAAAACATAATAGTACTTTTTATCTCATAAAAAATAAAAGGTCGAAATCAAAGTCACTGAATAACTTCAGACGAAGAAGTACAAAGTGGCTGACTGAGCAAGATGTAAACACCACAAATGTGGGAAGCCTAACAATGGCTTAGAGGAAATTCTATTACAGCATACTCCTATTTAAATGCACTCGGTCATTCTCTTCCCTTTAAAGCTGAGGCCATAAAGAGCAGAAATATTAAATGTAAGATATCAGACGTGAAAGAATGGTTTAATTGTAATATATAATAATATATGTTAATTATATAAGTCTATACATCATCACTTAACCCAGAGATTGGTTAGGTTTTTGAAACAATCTCTTTTCTTATATGTGATAAAATAATAATAAACACTTACATAAAAGTTACTGCAAAATGCAAAATAATAATACTTGGCTAGTCAAGCTCTAAGCGAAGCTATTAATACAATGAAAAATACTTCACTACGAGATTCTGTAAGATATTTACTGAAATATATTGTAAGATATACACAATAACATGCAGCTTCTTGTTAGAATTGGGTTGGCAGTGATATGAGCAATTCACCCTACACCCAAAATATAGGAAAACGTCATGATGAAGTAAGAAACTTCGGTATTTTACCAGGTACACACTGATGGAAGATTTTGAATAGAGAAATACTAATGAAAAGTTGAATTTCAATCTAATATCTTCTTCTAACTAGGAAATAAAATTGAATATGAAGGATTTAGTGTCATGAGATAAAATATTGAACAGGAATTATGAATATCACAACTCATCTGATGACACACAAAATTTTAATTTGTGAGCTCCTCATACAGTGAATATAAATACAGGAATAATATTTCTAATTGAAATAAATAAGATATGCCATACAAGGACTTTAGTCAGTGCTTATAAAAATACAATCTTGCAATAAATAAGGACAAGAACATATTCTATTCGATGTAATGGTTAAATTGAACATTTAAATTTATTTGTTATATGAAATATATGATCTATGATAACAATATAAAAAAAGGCTTTCTTTGTATCCGAATGAACATCTATGAGGGCCATGACATTTTCGGTTAGCTTATTTTCAACTAAAAGGAAACAAAAATAGTATTAAGGAAGTTGTTGCATTACATACTATTGCCACTTCCCTACTGTCCATGCCATTAGGTCAATTTTTAAATGTTTTTCATAGAATTTATACAGTCAGTTTGCCTCTCATCAGTATAAAAAAAAAAGCATTGATAAAGCCAAAAATATATACAGGTATTTAAATATGGAGTAATGATAATGACACAAGCCATTGGGATTATCATCAGTGTGTTTAAACAGAATTTTACTATTACTTTTAATACTATATAAGAAAAATTAGAATATTATGAAAGGCAATAGTCTTTAACAATGGAAATCACACCATTATCTCATCAACCCTATACTCATCTTCATGGAATAATTGCCCATAACAATACCAGAGATAACGGACGTAAAGGTATACAGTATATCAAACCGAAATAAATTCATAAGTAACTACATTTATAACTATCATATACCAAACCGAACTAACCAAATTCATAAATAACTACATTTATAACTATCATAGATTAAATGAACTGTAAATGGAATTACCAACATCCTTTGAGGGAATACTTATTACAGTACCATTATTTAGACTGTCTAGCTTAAACTTCTAATCCTCATTAAAAGATGCTATGCTTAACTTAAACAACTAGGTCTGGATAACTAAATGCAAGAAGAGAACTATATGAATACAAGTAAAGCATAATTAAGTGAATAATTTTCTTACATATCCTTATAGTTTGTTAATTTACCCTTTATTTAATCAATGTGCAGTGACATAGATCCGGGATCCAGATTCTTTTCTCATATGGCTTCAACAACACAAGTTCATATTCATTTTTACTGGAGGCTTACCAAAAATTAATAGTGATATATAATATAAAGTCTCAGTCTCATTTATCTAAACAGGGCGGCAATTGGAAAATCTTACTCTGCTGTTAGTAGAATTAAATAAGAAAACCACATACTGGTCTTGAGTCTACCGGTTGCTGAGGCCCTGGTAGGATCCAAGATGGAACACTTCCAGAGGAATGATTGGGTATTATATGCTTACACTATATATTTAACAGGATACTGAAAAAATCTGGTTCTGCTCCTAGTCAACCCTGCAGGGTGCTTTAGTGCACTGTCTCATTACAAAATGAGAAGTAATGCACAGGATTAAGGACACTTGACGAAAATGTCTTAAATATACTAAATCGAAAGCATATCCTGTCATGAACAGGATATGGATATTATTATGCATTATACAATATCAATGACTACTGTAGTTAAATAGGAGGCCAATGGGAAATATAGTTTGCTGCTGATTCACCAAGAGACTAGTTATTAGCTATATGAGTCTTGGAGATGACTAAGCAATAAGCAGGTGCATGGGCAAGACTTTGAGAGGGATATTGGAGTACAAAACATATTTAACATGTATTCTTGGAATATTCTCTTTAATCACTTGTTCAACACACTGTCATTAAGTGTTTCTGATGAATGTGGGTTTTGTTCTCAGTGACTATTGTGGTTCAATAATGTTACCTCAAAAACAATACCGAGGTATCAACAGAAGTCAGAATGGCACTTGCCAAGACTTCAAGACTCCCTTACGATGACTTCATATAAAATTAATGATTCTACTTTAGTTTACATGCACATAATAAATAATCACTAATTAACACAAACTTTTTCCTTAACATAATTCTTCTTAATCTCCAAGTCTGAGAAGCTCCTGGATCTAACCTCATCTAACCTTGATTTCTTTACCTATCCTTAGCGGAGATATAATATATACTATGAAGCCAATTTTAGGTAATGTTATAAATATAGCTTTTATGCTATGAAACATATGACAGTTTCTAAGAGACTTTTTACTGTGTAAATTTTCTTTTGGTGTGTTTAAAAAAAACACTAGTGTATTTTTTTTTTATTTTGGACTTTTTCCGCCAATGACGTTATGGAGTGAGGTCAGGAGGAATTTCTCCTGAGAATGCAATAGCGTGATTTGAACCATATACCAGACAAATCATATTTTTCATCATGAATAAAAATGAAATAAGTCTTAATTTTCCTACACCTACATCCACACTGAATATTCTGCCATATTCATTACACATCTCTTATTGTCAACTCACATCTGACAGGTCTCAAAGTTCTCCATTTCCATTCTCCTGGTTTTATTTTTAACATTATTAGATCTTCATTGATTTGACAAAGTCTTTTTCTTATTTATCAATGTCTTATTTCTGTCTTCTCCTTAAGCAGCTACATTTCTATAATTTTTCATGGTACCCGGGCCCAATGACAATAAGTTTCGTTGCCTGTCTTGGTATCACTCAAATAAAATACTTAATCTGGATTCTCTAGCTTTCCCGAAGTTGACTGGGAACTATTTGAAACAGCACAATCCATCATCTTTTGGAGGCAATATTTTTCAAAAGTAACTGAAAAATTATGACCAGAGTTTATAATTCACTGAATTCTTAGTGTGTAACTGGAATAAATAATAGGGTGCATTATCAACTTATCAGAATGAAATTTTCTCTCTTAAGCATTTGAAAATATCGTTAAGTTCTACTTTATAGAGAATTTACCCCCATCAAATAACATTATACCAAATAAAGTATCTGAGCATTTAGAGAAATGCGACATATTTAGTAAAGTCCCTACCAATATGGTGTCATTGTGGTTATTAATATAACTAATTTTGTACTGTATATACCTATATGGCATTATGGTAGTTTTATTCTTATGACTGTGACACCAGGACAGGCAAAAACTGCCCTAATCAAGAAAGGCCCGGGCATGAGAAAACACCAAGACAAAGGAAAAGAAAAAGGATAAGGACAAGGCAGATATGATGTAATGTCACACAAAGGAAAACAACAGACAGAAAAAACATTCAAAGTACAGAGGACCCAGAGATATGGAGAACTAGACCCTAAGATGACGATAAATCTGCTTTTTGAAGGATGATAGGTAATAAGAATTAGGAAAGACAGAAGGAGGCAGAGAGTTCCAGAGTCTGGAGGTAGATGAGAAGAAGCAGTCGCTGCACCGACCAATCCGCGAGTTACAAATCTCCACATAGTAACTGTGAGATGAGTCCACATGGCGAGTGTTACGCGGCCTCAGCAGTTGTGGAGGGATTCAACTCACCAACTCATCAGAGCGGCAATGGAAGTAGTAGCGATAGAAAAGAGAAAGGGAAGATACCTTACGCCGAAGAGAGAGAGAATCCAGATTAGAAGTAAGAGAAGGATCATTAATAAGTCTGACTGCCTTAAATTCAACCCTATCAAGGAGATAAGTATAAGAAGAAGCACCCCAGATGTGTGAGCAGTATTCTAAGCAAGGTCGGATACGACTTTTATAAATTTTAAGTACAGTATCTGTAAAGAGGAAAAGTAATGACGAAAATGAAACAAAACCCCCAAATTTTTGGATGAAGATTTAGAAATTTGGATTATGTGATTCCTCCAAGACAAGTTAGAGGCTATATGGATTCCTAATATGTTGATAGAATTAGGAGGGTAAATTTAGTTAGTTTCAAAGACAATAGGGTTATCAGGATGAGAAGATAAAGAGATAAGCAGAAACTGTGTCTTGGAGGCATTGAATTTAACTATATTTTGAGTGCCCCACTCAGATACCCTCTGCAAATCGGAGTTGAGAGTAGAAGAAAGAGTGATACGACACTGATTACAAGTAGCAGATGAAGGTTGAGAAGAAAAGGCAGAGGAAAAGTGAAGGATAGAATCATCAGCAAAGGAATGAAGAAGAGAGGAAGATGGGGATTGTAGAATATCATTGATGAAGAGAAGGAATAGAGTAGGTGAAAGAGCAGAGCCCAATGGAACACCACTGGTAACAGAGAAAGGGCTAGATGTTGCACCATTAACAACTACAGATATAAAACGGTCAGTAAGAAAACTGGAAATCAGATAACAGTAGAAGGGGTACAGCCATAGGCAGGGAGTTTGGCCAACAGAGCCTTGTGCCAGACTCTGTCAAAAGCCTTAGAGATATCAAGGGCGACGACAAAGGATTCCCCATAGTTCCTCAGAGAAGATGACCATACATGAGTAAGATGGGGCAGGAGATCACCAGTGGATATTGCCTTGCGGAAGCCGTACTGGCGATCAGAGATCACCAGTACGTTTCAAGAAGTGAGAATTGAGCAAAGTTTTGAAAACTTTAGCAATAGAGGAGGTTAAGGCAATAGGTCAGTAGTTAGAAGGAATAGAGCGGTCACCCTTCTTAGGAACAGGTTAAACTAGAGCATGCTTCCAAGATGAAGGATAGATACTGGTTGACAGAATGAGGCGAAAAAGACGGAAAAGCACGGGAGCCAGTTCATCGGCAAACTCCTTAAGGAACCTTGCAGGTATACCATCGGGACCAGATGCCTTGTTCGTCTTTAGCGAGCGAAGAACCTTATGAACTTTGCATGAAGAAAGGATAAGGGAGGGCATAGGGTTAGCGAGAGGTAAAGATTGAGGTACAGGTGCATCGGAGTCATTTACAGAAGAGTTGGCAGAAAAATGAGAGTCAAAGAAGTGGCTTTGTCTGTGGAAGAGCACACTATGGAACCATGAGAACGAATGAGAGGGGGAATGCTTGAGTTACATAAATTTTTGGAGTAGTTTTTGGCTAAGGACCAGAAGGATTAGTCAGTGGGAGAGGAGTTAAGAAGTTTTTAGTCTGCAATATCAGCAACCCCCAGTTGAGGTCATGTAAGTACAAAACATTGAAATTGTAGTAAATAATAACTTTCACTCTCTCAACTAGTGAAATAAAAATACAAAGAGTTGTAAAAACATATAACACAATTACAACACATTAATTTCAATTATGAACTCGTTTCTTAACAGCATTTAAACTTACCTAACCCGATATAAGATATTTCATGATATATTTTTTCTAAGAGGGAGTGTAAAAGTGGACATACATAAAAAAAATACTTAAAACAATCTACAACAATTTCAATTCTCATCCTTTTTTTTTTTTAACTGGATGGTGAACTAACCAACTAAACATATCCTGGCCTAACATATTTTATGAGGTTTTCCTAACTAGGGATGTGAATGTAGACATTCACCAAATGCTTACTTTCACACCCACAATGCATGAAATGAAAATACAAAGATTTAAAAAAAGAAAAATAGCTTAAACTAATAATGATTTCAATGATCAACTCGTTTCTGGACTGGGTTACAAGTCACCTTAACAAACCTAAAATAATAAATTTCAGATTAATTTTCCTGAAGGAGGGGATGGTAAAAATTAACGGATTTACATAATGGTCTTATTTTTGGGGTATATGTTTACTTTCACACCTCCAATTAGGAAAAAAAATGTCAGGAAATTTATTACACTGGGTAAGGTTATGTTCGGTTGCAGGTACCAGGTTATGAAACGAATTAATAATAAGGATTACTATTTTCAGTTGTTCTCAACATTCTTTCCTTGTTTTCTATTTACATTTCACTCGTTGGGAGTGTAAAGTGAAACCTACAAAGTATTTTAACACTAACAATCCAAGTAATATAGATATAGAAATACTTAAGACAGTTGCCAAAATAGTCTCATATATCCAATACGCATTGCCCCAAAGTAGCATTTACTACGTAACCGACATTGTGAAAGCAGGAGAAAAAATTCGCAAGAGTCGTGATTGCGCCTCTAATTTTGACATTTCCTGCTTCCCATCCAAGCCATTAAATGGGCGTGTACAAGGCCGTTGTACCACCAAATAAAACCAATTCTGCATTTTTCATATACGAAAACGACAATACGGACATAAATACGGTCCACTTACCACTATTTGAAAGCCAAAGAGGGTAAAATAACTTAATAGATCGATAACCTTTAAATCATGACACAATCTCTTGTCTTCTTCTGCAATATGGCGATGAGTAAACTCTGGCCTGGAGAGAGTCGCTGTGAAATTGATCCTGTCAATAACAATCAACTTATCATTATGTGGTAGACATTTTCTTCAATATCTGTCAAATAAGTTCTGAAATTAATCCTAAATTACGTATTGGTGACTACAATGAGTTTTTCAGAATAATTAAGAAATTAAAATAGACTTATATTCAACAATTACTCTTGCCAAGACTTCACAGAACAGCTGATTGGACATGAATATTGTTTCTTGGGAATTTCAACCCACCAAAGATATGTGAAGTGTACATATACATACATATATATATATATATATATATATATATATATATATATATATATATATATATATATATATATATATATATATATATATATATATATATATATATATATATATATATATATATATATATATATATATATATATATATATATATATATATATATATATATATATATATATATATATATATATATATATATATATATATATATATATATATATATATATATATATATATATATATATATATATATATATATATATATATATATATATATATATATATATATATATATATACAGTATATATATATATATATATATATATATATATATATATATATATATATATATATATATATATATATATATATATATATATATATATATATATATATATATATATATATATATATATATACTGTATATATATATATATATATATATATATATATATATATATATATATATATATATATATATATATATATATATATATATATATATATATATATATATATATATATATATATATATATATATATATATATATAGTAGGAAAAGCCCATGAAATAAAACTACGAAAATGTATATATGAAAAGTACCTATTAATTTCGTGACCTAAACTGGTCACCTTCTCAAAGTACTATATATATATATATATATATATATATATATATATATATATATATATATATATATATATAATATATATATATATATATATATATATATATATATATATATACATATATATATTGGATCAATAAATGTGTAGGATAATTAGTTCAATATAATTAGAAATTTATATAAATGTAAGAATTAAAAATGGTAATTTTACTCAACGGCAGAGTTCCCATCTCCAAAATAATAACAAAAGTGATACAATATAACTAAGCATTCAAATTGTGTGTATGCTTCACATAATAATAATAATAATAATAATAATAATAATAATAATAATAATAATAATAATAATAATAATGATAATAATAATAATAATAATAATAATAATAATAATAATAATAATAATAATAATAATAATAATTATTATTATTATTATTATTATTATTATTATTATTATTATTATTATTATTATTATTATTATTATTATTATTATTATTATTATTATTATTATTGCTGTTGTTGTTGTTGTTATCTATGAGATTGAGAGAGATAATACAAATATTGTTGTCCTGATCCCCTAATGGTTCTACAGCCCATTAAACTCTGTCTTCTCTGTAATTAATGAAGGGTTGAGGTAGGCGAAATTGGCCATGAAATTTGGATAATGCAACGAACGAAATGGAATTTGAGATGAAAAAAAAGACAGTATTGTTTTTCCTGAATTGACTTTTGGATATATTTTGACATTAGCATTCATGTTGCTACTCCGAATAACGTGACCTGACCCGCGCTTTACGGTAGGCATTCCACGGGTTTGATATTAGGTCATATTTGTTTTTTATCTTTGATATTCTGTTTTTATATTGTCTCACATTAAATTTTATTATATATACATTACTCTACGTAAAAGGGATTTTGTTTATGCCGAACAAGTACAGTATACACGAATTTGTCACCCATTCTTGTTTTTTTTATTTTATTTAACATTAATTTTTTTTCTTCTTGTTCTCTGATATGGACTATAATTAATAAGCCCTCGCAAGTTTTAGCTACTTCATGTATATCTATCACCCACATATTTAGGAGGTACTACTTACTTTTCTCAGTTAAGTTGAACTTTTTAAAAATTTCATTTTTGGTAACTAACTAGACCTGATCTGCACTAAACTAACCTACGTGAGATTCATTATTGAATTTAATGTAACGTTAGATTAATCTACAAAAAAATATGATCCAAAAATAAGCAATTGACCTTTTTTATCGCTATAAAGAGATTGCTACACAGATGTATTAATTTATGCTTCTAGACTCTGGTCATAGTACAGTTGTACCTCATTTTACAAAGTTATTTATTTCCATTGTGCCCTGCATGCAATATAAAAAACTGCGTAAGTTCAAGACTCTTCAATGAATTGTCTATATTTTGCATGTTACTTATGACCAAACCCTGTTTACTTTATATCATGCATAGCTTTCTGGACTGTACTTAGACTTCACTGAATACAATATAAATTTATGAAAAAACAGAACAGTAATTGTTATAATGTATTTTTAGGGAAAAGAAAAATTAATTTTTATTTTTGTTTATTATATTCAAAGTGCACATTTTAAAAGTGCACTATTGAAATTCATGTAAGATGCGGTCTCACTGTACTTAGTAATTAGTCGTAAAGTATAGGTTTCATTACCAGTTTATAATTACAGTGAGAATCTCGTATCACTCAAGTCATGTTCCCATAGTATCATCCCATGGTTGGACAACTTCCAGCTGAGATTGAACACGTTTAAGGAATGAAAGTGCTGCTAATACTTTTATTTGATGGTGATTAACTTGAAAGAGCCTACTTCTCGAGGACCTCGACATATTCTGCATAGTTTTCTTGTGTTTACCCTGTAATCTCAATATATGGATTGAAATGATAAATAAGAAAATAGTTTTGTTTTTTTTTTAACTAAGTCATACCTAAAACTTCGGCTGCAACAATACCAAAGTCATGCTCAGGGGCTCTTATATTATTTATATGATAGTTCTGTGTCTAAATCAAGGTGGCCTTCATTGATACTAGGTTCATCATATTTTTTTAAACTAAGTTTTATTCATATTGTCCATTTCTTTTAACTCCTTAGCAGTATCTGCCTAATTTTACAAATCACAGGACCCTTATCTGAGAGATAACAACACCTTATTGCAAGAAACTGTTTGAGAGAGCGAATGAAAGTTCTTTTAGTGGTGCCCACCCACACTCACAATTCTTAAACCAATAAAAGTAAAAATTTCAACATATCCTTGTCCGCAAGTCAGTATAAGGTAAAGATGCATATTTCCCTCCCATTTTCACTCGGCTCTAGCGATTTTGATATTCCAGTCGGAAGATATTTTGGAAAGTATTTTCGATGATAGGTAGTTCTTGAGAGTTATAAAGAATGCATTTACTTATGTAGGGTAAGTATCTAATATGAGCATTTTTAACCAAGTCTGTTTTAAATTAGGTTGCATTATGTTTTCTTAAGAACTGGAGTTGATATTTTGTAATTTTTCTTTGTAAACTTTAATAAGTTATTATTTAATTCGACACTCTTAACATCAGCTTTGGCTTTACTGAGGTAATTTTAAAATAATACTGTACTTGAAAAAACGGAGGCTTGCCATTGTATATCCATCCATTTAGATTTTTTATTTTCAGATATAATCACTTTAGTTAACAATGATGCCAATGAAAAACCTTCAGGAGTGTGCTTCTGATTGCATTGCATTAACACTTCTACACAGTCCTTGTGTAACTCAGTTGGCAACATCTGCCTTCCGAGGACAAATAAATGCAAGCCAGAAGGATGTTATTTGCCGATGTTTGGTAAGATTACTGTTCATCTTTTTAAGTACTATAGTGCTAGACCAAAATAATGTTAGTCGTTCTCATTTTCCCTACAGGCAAATAAATTGTAGTTGTATTACTCTACAGCTGGGGTTTTTCAACCTGGGGTATGCATTCCCCAGGGGATACACAAGGGGTCTGTCAGGGGGTACGGAAACCGACCTTCATTGTGCTTTAGCTAAAACTGCACCTCGGCTGACTAGACTAGTTGAGGAAAAGCAGTTCCAGCCATGTCATTAATTCCCTTTGGAGCAGATGTAATGGTAGTGTAGTGTTTGTTTTTTCAGCTCTTTCATTAACCATGAAATTTATACTGCACAGCCACAGTCAAAACTTTGTGAATTTTTTGTTTTAATTTCCATTGGAATTGTTTGTGCTTACTATATTACTGGTTATGGCAGGACGGTTATGTAGTTAATTCACTTAAGTAATCACAGATATACACAAGGGAATGTTTTCTCTGTGTGTTTTTTCCACTTATCACAAAGGGAAGAGGGTACATGGCCAATATAAAGAATACCCGAAAGGGTACATGGGAAGAAAAAGGTTGAATACCCCTGCTCTACAACTAGAGTATTTCTTTAAAGCACCCGAATAAGTTATATGAAACTTCATTCAAGAGTGTAAGTGATTAATATTTAAGGACCTATTTAATTTTATTTTACGAGAACTCCCGACCTTGTGACATTTTACCTTATTATTTGGGTAAATTGGTCATTTGAATGGTTCACCCATCCTGATGTTATGTCTTCATAAAGTATTTTTATGTTGCTAATGTGGATCAGAATTTGCAGTTGTAAAAATTTTTTTGTCCTTATTTTTTATCCTTACTGCAGACTATCCATACAATTAATTTTATGAGTTTAACGCACTGTACTATAATATATTTACTGTTTTTATTGTTGATTAATAATGTGGAAAACTTCTGCATGAGACAGATGAACTAAAGCTCCAAAGTTTGTTTTATCCTAGAAAAGAATAATGTACTTTACTCCTGAATTTAATCAGTTGTAGTGTCCACTAGTGAAGAAGGTCATCATCGTGTATAGCTTTCTATTGTTTATGTACATATTATATGCAGGAGTGTTCTATTGACTTTTGAATCTGTGAAATGTATTTTCCCATGTAATCCTTTTTCTCCGATATTGAAGTTTGGCAATAGGTTGTTTTTTCTCGGTATTTACTTGACTGTTTTCTTAGAAGCATTCCTTATACTTGAAATTCCCTGTCTCCATGTCTCTTTTTGCTTTACTGGCTTTCATCATACTTTTCCTTAAAACTATGAATGTAGTGTAAGATTACAATTTCTATAATTATCAACATTCATCTTACAGAAAAATTCCAAATAGACCCTTAGTAATTGGGTCTTTGAATGTGTGGAGTAATGGATCGAGTGAGTTAAAGAGATTGTAAGCATGATTGTTAGAAGAAAATTGGATGTGATAACATTAAACAATACAGTTGAAATGGGTTGGAACTCTGGTGAATGAGTGTTTGCTTTAACTCAGCCATCTCTCTTACAAGGGGGATTGAGGTCTTTGTTATTATTTTTTTTAATGAGTATGACACCAGGACGGGCTAATAAAATTGCCCTCATGGGGCCTGGTCATGAAGAAACACAAAGCAATGAGAAACAGACATGGGGAGTGTGTTACTTGTCAGATGTGAATGGATAATAAGAGATATGTAACGTATATGTAAGAATATTCTGTGTAGATGTAGGCAACTTTGAAAAAAAGCTGAGAGAAATGTATCATGATTAAATTTATAATGTATATACATTGTATATGAATGCTTAGCCAGAAACACGGTACAATTTACCTTATACAGTATACTGTACAATATATACATGTATATACGATACAATATACTATACTTTGCATGCACTGTGCAATATATATACATGGTATTATCTATGTATTTATTATGTTTCCCTTGATTGTGTCCAGAATGTGCAGTTCTTAATACTACAGTGCTAACTTTGCATTCACGTTTAACATTATTACCACAGTATATCATCTGCACTTCTTTTTATGCAGCTTGTACACAATTTTGATTGTTCTCTTAAGTATTTTACCATTGTACTTGGATTCTAACTGCCTTACTTAGCAAATACCGTTCTAACCTACCGAACATACAGTTTTTGCTCAGTGTCCCAAATTCTAGTTATTAGGGTGTATTTTATTATTATTATTATTATTATTGTTATTATTATTTTAGTGGTTAGAATACTCTTCTTGGTAGGGGACAGTTCTGTGATCTCACCCACCACAGGGCGTTAGGAAGGGCATCCAACCTTAATATTCCAACTCTTATCTTTCCGTGTCCACCCCTATAATGGAGATTAATAGTGACACTTAAAATGTTGTTCAGTCTGATTAAACAGTGACCTGTACTTTCTCATACAGTATTTGTATTTCTTATTGCAGGATGAGTTAAAGGATCATTTGTCTAGTTTGAAGTCCACAAGCTCTAGCAGTATCAGCACTCCAGCAGCATGGGTCTTGAAGCAGAGAATTTCATCTGTTGCAGAGTTCATTTCTTGCCAGTCACAATTGGATTTCCTCAAGGCTTCAATATTAAAGCTCTTGTTATTTGATGAATTTGTCCTAAGCACTGGAGTTGAATGGGAGGGCAATGAAAATATTAGTGAGGATAATGATAGAGATTTCTTATTTGAATATTCAGTATCTGATGTTGCATACCTTAATGCATTTATAAGGGTCTTGAAGTCATTTGGTCCATTCCCAGTAGAAAAAGTAATGTTAGCTTTCGATTTCAGAGATGCCGAGGACTTGAAATCAGTCCTCCAAGCCTTGTTCAGCAGTTGTACCAATATTAGAAGTATTCACTTAGCAGGGAAATGTGTCAGTGTTGTGGCATTAAGCCAGCTAAAGTGCTTTTCCAAACAACTGGAAGAATTGGTGCTGATAGATTCTTACAGCTCCTTGACCAAAGACATGTTTTGTGTATCCATGCTAGGTCGACCATGGATAGAATATATATCTAGTCATGATGGTAGAAATAGTTGTTTAGAGCCTCAATTTCCTGCCTTGAGGCACCTTTGGTACCAAAGACAATGTTCAAATCAAAATTGGAATGATAGTTTTATAAAAACTGCAATTCTAGCTTATTATCCAAATTTGAAGACCTTGAATTGGCGTGTCAATGAATTCAACCACAATTATGCCCTTACCAAAGTACCTGGATTGAGTGGTAAGCAATATAATTTAGAAAGCTTACTCCTCACTACTGTAGATCTGGCAGATAGTAGCAAAAATGCAGCTGCCAATAGACTGATATGTAGTGTAGATGTGGGTTTTTTACCTCAAATGTTTCCTGGTCTTCAAGACGTTTCATTGGTCTTTGCTAGAGGAAGTGATTGTCAGTGTTCTCGATCGGAATTGAAAGGTCCGTGCAAAGGAAGAGCTGCTCAGATCATCGAGACTTTGACCAATGTTCTCTCTGACTGCAGTAAGATCGAATCTCTGACTGCTGGAGGAGATATTGTCCATCTGGAGTCTATTTTGCTTCCTGTTCTGAATCTTCATGGGCATCGACTCAAATCCCTAGGTCTAAGGTTACATTCAACAGCCACAACCACGCAGCAACATATCATGTCAATTTTATCCTTATGCCCTCACTTAGAAAACATTACTCTAACAGGTAGTAGTTCATATCAAAGAATATATCCATTTTCAGGAAAGTGGCCCAAAGTAAAAACACTGCAACTGATGCTAAATGTTTCCCTCCCTGACAATACTGAGCTTATGCAAATGTTTTTATCCTCTTGCAGTTATGTAGAGAATCTGTGCTTAAGTGCATCTGCATTTGATAAACTGAATGTTATTGTTAGTAAACATCATGCTGATACTCTCACATCATTAATTCTTCCTATGTTGGATTCTGTCTCATTGAATGACATTGATGAGCACATGTTTATTATATTAAAGAATTATCCTAACCTGCAATATATATACGTGCCTAGAAAACTAAAAAAATGGCGGATATTCCAGCAGAAACTTTGGAATCGGGGAGTCATCGTCAAATTTACAGATTTACTAGCCAATGGGTTTTAACACAGATTTATATAGGCATTTTATATGTTAATAATGTTTTTTTTTTTTTTGGAGTTGTATAATATTTATGCAATCATTTGTTATACTGTTTTTATGTTGGATTTGGTTAGATATGCACCACAATGGAGAAGTACCATTCAAAACTATTGGTTTCTATTTGATAATAAACTATTGAATATTTAATACTTGTAATAATATACTTATTGTTTGAAATTTTACTTTCAGCTGTTATAACAGAAACATACAAATGGCATTTGGACCCAATTACTTGAAATATGAACACTTCACTTGTTAGTGTCAGAAAGAGTTTTAGCTGTAAAGGCCTGTCCAGACAAGCGGGCGTGTCCGCCAAGCAGCGTGGTTGGCGGGCAAATTTTATCGGGCATATCCGTGAATGTTGTCCACACGGCAGAGGTGATGAATGGGCGGTCATGGCCGATGATGCCAGTACCTTGTTGAGTGTCGTACGATAAGCATGCAGGTCAGTACTGCTCAGAAGAAGAAAGTATTGTGTAGCTTAATAATTGGTGTACCGTATGTATAAAGAAAAAGAACAAAAAGAAGAGCATATGGTGCAAAGATTGGCTAAATAGAAGCTATGTTAACTTAAGTCTGGCAGTGTCGTACCTCCAATATTTGCCTCCGGGCATCGGCTGGTGATTTCGCTTAACATGGGCACGGCCATTTCGCTGGTTTGCCCGTTATAAGAGCCCGATGACAAGCATTCCCGCTGATCAGGCCCGCTCGCCTGGACATGCCTTAATATGCTTGCTTGGACATTAACTTACAGCAAGGGTGTATGTTCCTGGTTATGAACCGTTTCATTGCATATATTTTTATTGGTTATAATGTTCCCTCTACAATATGCAGTACATAGAATTAATATTTAAAAAAGTGAGCGAAATATTTTTGTTTAATTTACTGTTACGCTTTCTGTGCTGCAGGACTTATACCATTAAGTAACACAATGAACCAAATTGATGTTATGTGGTTG
This sequence comes from Halocaridina rubra, assembly GCA_037179515.1. Taxonomy (NCBI): domain Eukaryota; kingdom Metazoa; phylum Arthropoda; class Malacostraca; order Decapoda; family Atyidae; genus Halocaridina; species Halocaridina rubra. The sequence goes on from JAXCGZ010005662.1 coordinate 288,640, forward strand.
ATGAAGATGTGAATATTAATTTAAAATTTTTGCTCTTGAGTCAGTAACATTGTTGGCTTGCCTAATTGCATACTGTATGTTTTGATGCAATTCAGAAAATCCATATAAATCAGTGTTTCTCAACCTTTTTTAAATCAAGGTGCACTTGTAGAGTAATTAAAACTCTAAGGCCCACTTAATATATCAAGAAGATAAAATTATCCGTAAAATTGCAAAATTGTAAAATTATAAAAAATGACTTGAAATAAGCATGTACTTTTAAGACATTACAATATATTTTATCAAGTATACTTGTGTGAGACCTGTGCTTTGGCATGTTTTTTCATATTAGGCCTTCTATGTGATAAGCATACTCTCATTTCCTCATCAATACATCTAATATTTAATCGACTTTTACATTTAATGTTGGTAAATGCAGAAAATTCTAATTCACAAAGATATGATGTAGAGAACTGCAATAAAATATTCAGTTCTTTACGAGCTATTGAGGGATTTTCTTTGATGGAAATCCAAATTTGATGAATGGGCATCTCTTTATGTTCGATTTTTAAGATGTCCCTCACAGTGCTTAGCTCAAAGGATTACTGCCTATGCCTGTACTCAAATGTCATTATAGCTGCTGCTTACATGCTTTAGGATGGGTTGTTCTAAGATTACATATCAACCATTCACGAGAGAGAGAGAGAGAGATAGATAATGACGGATTTAAATCCGTTGAGGAAGAGAAAAGGGAAAGTTTTATCCATTCCTTTTTAAAGATTAAGGAAATGATTATCCAGTTTAAAATATCAAACGACAAAGACATGGGAGCCATGTACCATCTGTGGTTTTTAAAAATACAGATTTTATTTATATAAAAAAAATCATAAATTACTTTATCATTAACTTGGGGTGCACCAGTTGAGAAACGCTGGTATAAATATTCAGGCACATGATATTGAGTTTTGTGATTTCATTATAAACAAAGTCCACATTTACTATACCGTACTGAGTATGCAGGGAAAATTATTTTAAGTGAGGATGACGATATAAAATTGATTATGAACTTTGCATCCTTCAGTCTTGCAAAATCACCACATTACTTCTTTTACATATGCTTATCATTTGCAGTATATAGGGACAATCATTTAAGATTAGATACGATTTTTACTCATTTTGAGATTTCTGTGCTTGCAAAACTTTTGTTTTACTTCAAAAAGGGAAATGCCTTATAGTAACTTATGTTAAAGATAGAGAGTAAGTGTCATCCAGGTTTTATAAAAATGGAAAATGAAGCACATATCACATGTTCACTATTCTTAGATATCCATTGGTGTTGAGTGCCAAAAAGTTTTATTTTTCTTATAGTACTTAGCTTTCTGTAATAAAGTCTTCTAGCTAGAAACACGAAATTTGAACTCTTAATGGGTTATTTCATCATTTGTGAGCACATGAACATTTTATCATAGGATCTTCCTTGTCTCTTCTGACGAGCTAATTTCATGTTTATATATGACATAGTTTTAGAACTGATGCAAGTCATATTTGATACTGGGATCTTAAGCCAATTGCTCCTAAGACTTGATGAGTGATTTTATTGTCCTCCTGCATAACTGCTTATATAAACTTTTTTAGAATTGCTTCTAGAAGACGAATTGTAGCCAAGCTAACAATTTGCCCCTTATCAGGAGCTGATTCATAAAATTTCAGTATTTCAAAATCCTCAAGACCATGAAATAACAAGAGCCTTTGGGCTTTTAGAATAATGATAAAGAGTCTTGCACTCTCCTTAACATTTCATTGATTGCTTAAGGACATAATATCTGAGAAAGTGCCAACCAGCTGATTGTTTTACATACTACAATTATCTGTGATTTTTTAAAGTAAATATATTGTTCATGCCAAATATGATAATTTAAATCGTATTACTAGAAAACTATTTTTCAAGATTGTATAAAACCAAGTTTCTCATCATAGTCTCTCTATCTACTCTTATTCCTGATGACATTCTGTAGCAACAGATTTTCAATTGTAGTGGTAATGTCGAAACACATTAACTACTGTAATTCCCTGAAATATTATTTGATTTGCAGTTCACCTGTATTCCAGGACCACAAGACAAATATTAAGCCTTACAACATACCTTCCAACCAAGTACTTATAATTTGCATTTGAGGCTTGGAAAAAACTTACCACTATGGCCTATTCGTTCAGACTTTGCCCTGAGCAGTGGAGAAGGGAGAAATGTTCATTCCTACCTTATTTTCTCCACTGCTACTTTACAATAATTAGTCCCGACTGGCTTGAGCTGTAGCAGGAAGGTGACTGAAGAATAATGACCCGTAATAAACTTATAAATGGTTTCCGTAAGTAATATCTAACATACAGAAGAGTATATTGGAATATGGAGCCATCAGTTGCAAGAACAGACAATTATTATGATGTCATTTTCTACAACCAATCAATGCTGAGCTACTCTGACGTCATAAGTCCCTTGAATCAATCAACGTGGATTTTGTTTTGCTTTTCTGCCACGGCATATTCATCAGCCTTCTTTTAAAATAAAAAAATATATCCTAGTGAAATGTATTTGTAAGTTTATTACGGGTCATTATTCTTTAGTCGCCTACCTGCTACAGCTCTAACCAGTTGGGACTAATTATTGTAAAGTAGCAGTGGAGAAAATAAGGTAGGAATGAACTTTTCTCCCCTCTCCACTGCCCAGGGCAAAGTCTGAACGAATAGGTTATGGTATTTTCTATGTTAAATGCACCTTTATTGAAAGCTTCACTTATGAATTTGTTGCCTTCTGCAATTGTGACTTTTCTGTGAATCTAATTAATTTTTCCAGGATATTCTTTTAGCCACTCCTACTCCATTACAGTACTAATAATCTATTTTCTCATGTAGGTTCAGATCTTAGATACACTACTGAAACCTCTAGAATCTTTTGTCACTCCCTTTATAGATTTATTATAATGAATACCACTGTACAAGCTAATTTATTTCAGTCTTCTATTGTGTTTTCCCAAATAAATCATATGACAATGACACCACTATCCAAGTAAATTTCATTTTAATCTTGCATGGAATCAGGACTGAAATAGCATTTAATTTTAAATCTCGACTGCTTGGCAACTCTAAATCTCATTCGGGACCATCAATAACCAAATAAGCACATTACATATGTGCAAACATAAATCATTTTTACTATGACCGGGACTTGAACCTTGGGCTTTTAATTACTAAGCCAAGGTGCAAAAAAAACTTTTTCAATTCCTCAGAACTCTTGGCATTTTGAACTAACCAACAATCTGGTAAAATTTACAATGAAAAATGGCCAACAGTTTAAAAAATTTAAATATATGTATAGTATATCCTGTACATTTATTTACATGATGTTCAGTACCCATAGTTCCATCATTCTGCCGCATCACAGCGTTGGTTCTTGCCAGTTCATTAAAGTTCACGAGTGTGCCTGTGTGATTTACTCTTGTTTTCATTGAATTTGTGTCTTCAATTGTACCCATGTCTAAAGTTCCTATTGTTAGTGCCACTATATGCCATGCTATATCATTGAAGATAAAGAGGCTATTATTAAATGCTATAAAATGGGTGAAAAGGTCACCACAATAGCTCGTGCTCTTGGCCTAATTTGGTTGCCTGTCTCGACGATCATTATTATGGGACAGATTTTAGCCCCTGTCAAACATGATCCTCTGGCATTACGGAACAACGTCATCAAGACAAAGAGGCCTGGTCTACATAGAAATGGATCATCATTCTCTTGGGAGTGAACATCAGCATGTCCCCTTAAGTCAACTGTTAATTCAGAAAGACCTCAAGATGTTTCTCTCTGGGGAAGACAAAATTCAAGGGAAATTTTGAATGATATACTCGATTCATGTATTGCCACAATCTTCACATCAAGATACAAGGTGAAAATGCATCAGCTGACGTATAAGCAGCATCCAAATTCCAAGCATCTAAGGCAAAGATTATTAAAGCAACGGATTCCTTCCAGAATAGATATTCAATGAGGATGAGAATGGTCTTTTCTGGAAAAAATGCTACTGTCCATTCATAGCCAACTTTAAGGTCCCAAAAGACTGAACTCTATGTTGAGAAGGCAATTGCTCAGGCAACTTTTAAGTCACAGCTGTATCTGGTGTATCAGGCACCAAATCCTTGATGAACATCCCCAAGGCCTCTCTTCCAGTTATATGGATGGCAAATCCTAAGGCTTGGGTGATAATTATTGGAGAAGTAAGGACAAGGGCATCCCATTTAATATTCTTCATATTTGGACAATGCTTCTACCCAACTGAAAAACCTCATTGATTTCCTTCTGATCATCACTGCTAAAGCCTTGATGATATTGAGCAAGTAGTTGTGCGTGTACTTGGAGGAGGAGGATTTGACCTTGTTATTTGAGGCAGACAAGCATGGTTTGACGAACGGGAAGTTATTGGAACTTCATGAACATCAACACTGGATATCCTACTTTTAAATCAAAATTACCCATTATGTACTTTCATTTTAACATCAGTTAAAATGTAGAACTACATTGTGTTATCGACATATTTGGTTCTTTACACAGATTAATTGGGTATAGATCGTTTTATGAAGGGTGTATTTGACTTAAACTTTTTGTTTTTCTTCATATTAGCATAAATGTAAATTAATATTTTTACTAAAAAATATTAACCATTTACCGTGGAGGGAAGCTTGTGTTGGAACAGCAATCAAGCATATCCACTGATGATGGTGGGCAAGTGCTTCAGTCTTAGATTTGCAATCATTGGAGGCACGTCTACTCTTGCTACACATGTAGAGTTTGTTGCATTTGTTAATTGTGCCACACGTTTGTTAGATTTGTGAGAAATCTCTTATAAGTTTTAGTCATGAAAAGTTACAAACAAAAGTTTTAGGTGTAGGATCAGTTGAAAAGCATATTAATAGCCACACTAGTGGAAATGGAGAAAAGTCTCATTAGATCACTAATTATTATAACTATTAAGCATTATTATTATAATTATTATAATTGGGGGCTACTGTAGCTATAAAGGTAAATCTCGGGAGTCAAAGTAAAGAGCTTGATTAACGTGGGTTGTCAGGAAGGGTATCCAACCTCAATTCCCCATCCCTCTCTCAGTCCATACCCCTAAATGATAACTGTGAAAAAAAATGGAATTATCATTATTATTATTACTACAGAGGAGAGAGAACAAATTAAATCTAGGCAAGACTTGACAAAAACAAACCTCCAGCTTCCCCAAACAAAGAAAAAAGGAAAGGGAGTGTGGAGTTAGAGCTGCCTCTGATAATGCTTTTAGGGTCAATGTTAATGCCTTTTAGGAGCTCTAAATGACTTTTTAAGATCCTTTTTGGCTTGAAAGACAATGTGGATAGACTTTTAGTTGACTAATTAACCCCTCAAGGTCAGTTGCAAAATCCATCTCTGTACCAAAGTCGTAAGTCAATGACCCCCTGTTGGGGGTTCCTCTGCAACAGCACCTGTAGAGCAGGTTGTCATATTATGCACCTACGTAATGAATATGAGGACATTTCACTGTTGTCTGTACAAACTCATCTTTGCAGGTTATTCCGTAAAGGATTCTTCAGTGATGTTGTACAGTTAAAATGCAAGGAAGATAAAAACAGATTAAGAATAAGATAGCAAATCTAGACAATGATGTCTGTTAAAACTTAAAAAGCCTAAAAAGAAATAGCATAGTAAATTTGTGTACCTCTTATGAAAAAACTTTATTTGCAGAAAGCTTCCATGCTGAATTTGGACATTTTTTCCTTTTTTCTCTTTCTCTGAGCTGTATCACTTTCAAACAGTATCTTACTAGTTAACCTGTAATGATGCTGTTCTAAAGACGAAATAAAGGGAACATACAAAAAGATGAACAGGAGAGCAAATCTAGAGACATAATATTGTCTCTTGTTAATGTTACAAATACTAGTTTACTAGCATGGTAAAATCACGAACTTTCATATACTGTATATATATATACAGTAATCCCTTGTTTATCGCGGGGGTTCGTTTCCGGGACCGGCCGCGATAGGTGAATTTCCGCGAAGTAGGAAGACTTTAATTTTTATTTTCTTTTTTTACACTTCTTCCACGAGTACAAAGAGGATTACGATAAGAAAAGATCATCATCATTATATATATATATATATATATATATATATATATATATATATATATATATATATATATATATATATATATATATATATATATATATATATATATATATATATATATATATATATATATATATATTGGCATTTATTATCCTACTAGGAATCCTGTTCCATGCATCAGCTACTCTACGGTATTACCAAGCCAATTTTCACCAATTTCCCTTCTGAACCTAAATTTATCAAGCTTAAATCCATTACCCATTACGAGTTCTGGTTTGATCATGAATTTTTACACTATTAATTATCACCCTTGTAATGACCTGTCAGATGTGAAGGGATTATAAATGATGTGTAATGAATATCCAGCTCTCTGCTGGGTTTTAATATACCTCTGCATTACTTTCATGATGTCTATTCCAAAAATTCTCCTTTGATCTTATTATTATTATTATTATTATTATTATTTTTAACAATAATTTTCCTTTGATGATTATTGTGAAATTATTATTATTATTATTAATATCATTATTATTACGAATTTGTAATTAAACCATTATTTTTACAATAAATAATGTAGTTTTGGTTGAATGAACATGAGTTAATTAAGATATCTCTCTCTCTCTCCAACATTCTATTTTACCCAACCCCCCACACTCTCTTTGTCCCAGCCAAATAGGGAGGGGCACTTTACACAGTTATTAAAAGTAAATAAACCAACAGACGTACAAACAATGATGAGCCCTTTATAACAAAACTAATAATAATAATGATAATAATCTCCACAATCATCATCAAAGGAAAATTATTGTTGCCAATAATAATAATAATATCTAAGGAGAATTTTGGAATAGACATCATGAAAGTAATGCAAAGGTATATTAAAACCCAGCAGAGAATTGGATATTCATTACAAATATTTTATAATCCCTTCAACTGACAGATCATTACACTCTCCATCTCTGTTTCTCTTTACAGCCCGATAAAGGCTGTTTTATTTTTATAATTTTTTGGCCCGTCCTGGTGTAAATAAAAAATAAATAAAATAAATAAATAAAAAATATACTATATATATATATATATATATATATATATATATATATATATATATATATATATATATATATATATATATATATATATTATCAAATAAGCACATTACATATGTGAAAACATGAATCTTTTTTACCCCGACCGGGACTCGAACCTAGGACTTATGATTACTAAGTCAAGGCGCTACCACTACACCACAGAAGGTTAAAAGGAATCCAACCTTATAGCTTATATCTGCTATACTTAGGAATGAACGCATTCTAACTGAATGCCACTATGTTGGCATTCAGTTAGAATGCGTTCATTCCTAAGTATAGCAGATATAAGCTATAAGGTTGGATTCCTTTTAACCTTCTGTGGTGTAGTGGTAGCGCCTTGACTTAGTAATCATAAGTCCTAGGTTCGAGTCCCGGTCGGGGTAAAAAAAAAGATTCATATATATATATATATATATATATATATATATATATATATATATATATATATATATATATATATATATATATATATATATATAATATATATATATATATAACAAAAAATATAATAATAATAATAATAATAATTTTTGCCACAAAAAATCCGCGATGCACTGAATTCGCGATATAACGAGGGATTACTTATATATATTTCGGGTCCCAACTAGACCCCTTCTCAATCAGTTAGGACCCGAAATATAGCGTTATTTTTTTCTACGTGTTGTTTCCCTGATGGGCTAACTTACCATTTAGTGCTGTATGCTAAAAGTTTGTGCTTACTCATATATATATATATATATATATATATATATATATATATATATATATATATATATATATATATATATATATATATATATATATATAGTAATCCCTCGCTATTTCGCGGTTCACCTATCGCGGATTCAGTGCATCATGGATTTTTTTTGGAGAAAAAAAAAAATTAATAAATTATAAAGATTATTGTGACACCAGGATGGGCCAAAAAATGATAAAATAAAACAGACTTTATCAGGTTGTAAAGAGAAACAGAGATAGAGAGTGTAATGACCTGTCAGATGTGAAGGGATTATAAAAGATGTGTAATGAATACAGCTCTCTGCTGGGATTTAATATACCTCTGCATTACTTTCATGATGTCTATTCCAATAATTCCGCTTAGATATTATTATTATTATTATTATTATTATTATTATTATCATTGGTAACAATAATTTTCCTTTGATGATGATTGTGGAGATTATTATCATCATCATTATTATTATTATTAAGGGCTCATCATTGTTTGTACATCTGTTGGTTTATTCACTTTTAATAACTGTGTAAAGTGCCCCTCCCTATTTGGCTGGGACAAAGAGAGTGTGGGGGTTGGGTAGAATAGAATGTTGGAGAGAGAGAGAGAATCTTTAAGTAACTCTTGTTCATTCAACCAAAACTACATTATTTATAGTAAAAATAATGGTTTAATTACGAATTCGTAATAATAATGATGATGATAAATAATAATAATAATAATAATAATAATGATAATAGTAATAATAATAATCTCCCCAATCATCATCAAAGGAAAATTATTGTTGCCAATAATAATAATAATAATAATAATAATATCTAAGAAGAATTTTTAGAATAGACATCATGAAAGTAATGCAGAGGTATAGTAAACCCAGCAGAGAGCTGGATATTCATTACACATCTTTTATAATCCCTTCACATCTGACAGGTCATTACACTCTCCATCTCTGTTTGTCTTTACAGCCTGATAAAGGCCGTTTTATTTTATCATTTTTGGCCTGTCCTGGAGTCATAATCATCTTGAATTTTTTTTTTTTTTTTTTAGGTGTTCCTACTTTGCGGAAATTCACCTATCGCGGCCGGTCCCGGAACCGAACCCCCGCGATAAACGAGGGATTACTGTATATATATATTCAGTGATCCCTTATTTATCGCGGGGGTTCGGTTCTGGGACCCGCCGCGATAGGTGAATATCCGAGAAGTAGTAGCAACATATATACATAGGTATTTTACATTTATTTTTTTACCTTTACTGTATAAACGCTCCCTGCACTGTTAACAAACCACCATTTACTTTATTAATAACAGCGTGCAAGCAAAAATTTATATGAACGTGATAGGTAAGCTTACTGTGAATAACGAGATGATGACGTGTACATACTCCACAGCCAATGACAGCTTTACGGCTGCTTTTTGGGAGAGATGAACATGGTAATGGGGAGTTGCTGTCGCTGTTTCTTCTTTTGTGCGAAGATGGTCTTGTAAGGAGTCATAGCATCGTCGATAATATTGCAGAAGTGCACCGAATGAACCATATTATTGTCATGCTCCTGTGACAGTTGTTGGAGTTCTTTGGCCATGTTATACATGGCTGCCAGACATTCGAGTGTAAGGCCAGGTTCTTCGACTTCTTCGTGCGTTTCCTCTGGTTGTTCTTCTTCCTCTTCTTTGCTCGCTGATTTTGTCATTTCCTTCAAGTCTTCATCAGTCAAAGGCTGCGAGTGGCAGTCAAGCAGTTCATTCACGTCTTTGTGAGTCATATTTTTAAAGCCTTCTCCTCCTAGAAATGCAGCCAACTTCACAGCTTTCGCAACTGTAGAGTTATGAACTTCGTCAGGAGTGAATCCCTTGTAGTCGTAGATGACTTCGGGCCACAATTTCTTCCAGCTGGCATCGATTGTGGCTGGCTTCATCTCTCTGACTGCATTCTGAATATTTTGAAGGCATGTAGCAATCAGGTAGTTAAGCCAGTACGTCTTCAGTGCGAATTCTATGTCCACATCAATGGAGTCAACCACATTCACCAGGGCATTTCATGTGTCGAGGGCCTTGAACGCACGAATAACGCCTTGATTCATAGGCTGAATCAGTGATGTCGTATTTGGTGGCAGTTGTGTGGCCACCAGCATTATCCATCATAAGAAGGACTTTAAATTCAAGGCCCTTCTCCACAAAATATACTTTGACCTGAGAGGTAAAGCATTGGTAAAACCAGTCCTATGTGAGGCTTTTCGTGATCTAGGCCTTAGGGTTATGCATCCAATACACTGGCAGCAGATTCTTGTTTTTATTCTTTGAAGCCCTAGGGTTCTTTGACTTTTAGATAAGCCGGGGCTTTAACACGAAGCCAACAGCATTCCCGCACATGACGAGGGTAACTCTGTCTTTGTGCGCTTTAAATCCCGGGGCTTTAGCTTCTTCCTTGAAGAGAAAAGTGCGAGACAGCATTCTCTTCCAAAATAACCCAGTCTCATCCATGTTAAATACTTGCTCAGGAGCATATTTGCCTTCTTCGATAATTTTCTTGAAGTCGTTGTTCATGTAATCTTCAGCTGCAGCTGTATCTGCAGAGGCAGCTTCGCCATGCACTGAGATGCTCTTTAGGCCATAGCGGTTTTAAAATTTGGCTAACCATCCCTTGCTTGCAACGAACGACTGTTTCCTCGGTGGAGAATCGCTGGAGGGTCCTGGTTGTGGGTCGTCGATATCTTCTTCCTCTCTCCTCCTCCTCACCGTTGCCACTGTCGTCGTTGAGTTGGTTTGCAGCGAATGTCTCGTACAGCTTCTTCGCCTTTGTTTGTATGATATTGGTGTCTAAGCTGTTCTTCCTGCAATCAGCAATCCACAGGACCAAAGCAGATTCCATCTGCACTATTATCTTATTACGGGGTGTTACGACCCTCTTTGCTGATTTACTAAAAGTAATAGTCGCTGTTTTCCTGACATTTGCCTTGTCCTTTTTGATGTATCGAACAGTAGATTCGTTGATACCGAAATGGCAGCGATATCCAAGAACCTTCTTCCTTCCTTCAGCATATCTTACAGTTTTACCTTTCCTGGTATGGTCAACATCTTCCTTTGCCGCTTAGGCTTACAACCAGAAGTCATAGAAGATGAAGGACGCTTGGGAGGGATTGCAGTGGTTGAAAAACGAAAGTCACAAAATTACAAGCACAACGTATTAAGAAGCACAATGCGAACGGCGCATATGTGAGTAGACTGAACGGGTGAGGCGAGACAATGGAAGACGCTGAGAGAATGAAGCTTCAATCAGAAAGCCAATCAGATCAAATGATACAGAACATACAGAAAAACAATTCTGTGATTCGTCGTCTCCCACCCTTTCAGCCAATAGCATCCCATGAAGTATTTCACGTAGGTGCGATCCTTTGCGTTTTCCAATACGCCAAACAGTGTACGCTATCTTACAATATTTTTCATGGTGCAATACTGTGAGTTACATGTTTAAATTTATGTTTTTTACTACTTTTTACTGTTTTATTATTCTTAGGCTAGGAAATACTTTTTTTTATCAATAAAATACTGAAAATACTGGAAATTTTAATATGTACTAGTTCACGTAGGTGCGACCCTTTTCGTTTTCCGATACGCCAATATCAGTGTCTTATTTTACATGGTGCAATACTGTGAGTTACATGTTTAAATTTATGTCTTTTACTATATTTTAGTTTTATTATTCTTAGGCTAGGAAATACTTTTTTTTTTTATCAATAAAATAATGAAAATACTGGAAATATTAATATGTGCTAGGTCACGTAGGTGCAACCCTTTAAGTTTTCCAAAACACCGATACTGGTATCGTACTTTATATGGTACAGTTACATGTTTAAATTTATGTTATTTACTGTTTTTTTATTCTAAGGCTGGAAAATACTTTTTTTCATCAACAATTAAAAAGAAAAATTTTACAATAAAATAATGAAAATAGTGAGAATTTGAAGCTGCTGGAAAGAGTGTTGGATAAAAGGCTGAGGGAGGAGACAGAAGTTTGTAGTGAGCAGTTTGGTTTTATGAAAGGTCGAGGAACAATGGATGCAGTATTCGCAATGAGGCAGACAATGGAAAAATATAGAGATAAGCAAAGAGGGCTGTACATGGCGTTTATTGACCTGGAAAAAGCTTATGATCGGGTCCCGAGAAGCGAGGTGTGGAGGAGTATGAGGTCGAAGGGAGTGAAGGAGAAGTATGTCAAGATAGTTCAGGACATATACAGGGAAGCCACAACAAGAGTAAGAAGTACAGTTGGCACTACAGAGCCTTTTCAGGTGAAAGTTGGACTCCATCAGGGATCCGCTCTTAGCCCCTATCTATTTAACCTTCTCATGGATGTGATGGTGGAGGAAGTGACAAAGGAGGCACCATGGAGCATGCTCTTTGCAGACGATATTGTTTTGGTCTCCGAGAGCCGTGAAGAATTGCAAGAGAGGTTGGAGCTATGGAGGGGTTTGCTGGAGGATTACGGACTGAAGGTGAGCAGACAGAAAACGGAGTACCTGGAGTGCAATGTGACACAAGGAGGCGACCTGTTCATGCAAGACCACAAGCTCCCAAAGGCGGACGCCTTCAAATACCTCGGCTCCTACGTAACGAAGGATGGAGACCTAGAGAGAGAGATTGATCATAGGATCCAGGTAGCATGGAACAGCTGGAAGAGAACATCAGGGGTGCTATGTGACAAGAAAATCAGTGCTAGAGTGAAAGGAAAAGTGTACAAGTCAGTTGTGAGACCAGCGTTGCTGTACGGTGCGGAGACGTGGCCTGTGAAAAAGGTTCAAGAAAGGAAGATAGATGTCGCAGAAATGAGAATGCTGAGGTGGATGTGTGGGGTGACGAGGGAGGACAGGATACGAAATGACCAGATCAGAGGTACAGTGAAGGTGGTGGAGGCGTCGGCGAAAGCGCAGGAGAGGAGATTACAGTGGTTCGGTCATGTGAAGAGGAGAGATGAAGACTACGTGGGTGTGAGAGTGATGGAGATGGACGTGGAGGGCAGACGTAGACGAGGAAGACCTAAACTACGGTGGAAGGACCGACTGAAGGAGGATCTCAGAGAGAGACAGCTGGAGGAGGAGCAAGTGATGGACCGGAACCAGTGGAGACGACTAGTGAAGAGATGCGACCCCATATGAAAATGGGAACGCAAATAGAGGAAGAAGAAGAAGAATATACTCACATATACCCAGAAAAAAAGTTGGCAAAAAAAACCGCGATGCACTGAAATTTGCGAAAGGTGAACCGTGATTTAGCGAGGGTTCACTATATATATATATATATATATATATATATATATATATATATATATATATATATATATATATATATATATATATATATATATATATATATATATATATATATATATATATATATATATATATATATATATATATATATATATATATATATATATATATATATATATATATGTACTACGAGAATCAGTATCTATATATCAGTTAGGTAAGGAGTTTTTACAAATATAGGGGGTCCCCAATTTACAAGAAGGTCCCATTCTTGACAGCTGCGTAACTCGGATTTCATCATGTCTGAAAACACCTAAATTCAAACCTAGGTCAGCCATCGATGCTGAAAATAAACTCTATAACAAAGATAAATATTCTAAGACAAAAATAGTTAAAGTACTCTATACAGTATTGCTTACCTTTATTACTGTAGTTGGATTGCATCTAGAAAACTGGATAGCTTCAGCCTCCATCTCCAACTTAGGGTTGAATGACTTAATACAAGCATATGAGCACAAGAACAATAATATGGCATACAAGTGGGTAGTGGGCGATGCTTATTCTTCCTCCATTTCCTATTAAACAATCTTCTTGCTTTCTCCTGAATCAACAGGAGGCTCAATGGGATGCACTGTCGATGCTGATGCTGGTCATTCCGCCAAAGCATTAATAACATCTTAATTTTAATCATGTTGAAAGTATGTACTCAACAGAGAATTAGCACGATAAACAATATGACGGATGAAAGGTTCAGATGGAATGCCTTTACAACAGTTCCGATTTTACGTCACAGACTCCCTTTTCTACCAAGAGCTAGGAAGGTTGCGTTCTTGTGAAGGACTTGCTGGCAGATGTAATCATTACCCTGAGTGCATGCCCTTGCTAACCTCAGACTGTGACAGGGCTCGAACCCTGGACCTGATACCTCTGCGGATGCTACCGCTTCAGCCACGGTGACTACAATGCCTTTACAACAGTGCTTCTCTTAAAAATGTGTTCTTAATGTGCTGTCTTTTTGGATTCTCTCTTTCTCCAAAATTTATATTTGTTCTTGTTTTGTAACAACTAACTGATGCTGGTCATATGTCATGTGGGTGTTCTTCACTTTTCATTTCTGTTTCCATAAAAAGAATACATTACTAGACCAATTTATCAATTTGCATAACAAAGTAATATCATCTGCAATAACATACTAAGCACTGTTACTTTCCGTGTTTAGTACCTCAAGGAGACACCTATTTTACAACCTTACTTCGTGAACTTATTTTCCTTCTCAGCTCATTCCATCAATTGTTTGCTCTCACCCAAGAGGAAATGGATTAAAATACACAAAGAACCCCATAAATCATCTCTCTGCCTGGACCCTTTAAGAATAAGGAGACAGTAGTACTATCCATTGATTGCCAGTCCATGCTATATCCGTGGTCAAAATGAGCAAAACATTAATGCGAGGTTCATGATGAAATAAAGTTCATGTTCTTCATGCTTAGCTATAATAGAAGCGTACCAAAGCCAGTTCTTTTGCTATACTGTACTTCCAAATAAATAACAGAAAGCTTTTAAGTACCAGAAATAGTTTGTACAATACCACATTAACAAAACATGAAAATCTTTAAATTAATGTTGAGACTCGGAAAGTTAGAAGCTGATTAAAAAAAAAAATAATAAGCAATTATTTTGAAAAAAAAAATTATGCATCACAAAAATCTGAAAATTTAAAAAGATAAAAAATAAAAATGAAGTGTTACCGGCTTGACAGAGAGCAAAATATCAGCATAAATTTAACAATCCTTATCAACCTAAGACTGTCAATGACAAACCATCATTTCAATCAAATATTTTACTTCCATTTTTGTACAAATTCTATATTATAAAGACTTGAAATCTGAGCATTATTTTATAGCAAAAGTGAGTAATTTTACAAACTTTTGTAGATGAATTAATGGTTTTACAAGCTAAATAAGGGTCAGTAACAATTAGATATACAGTATTACCAGCCTTCAAAATGAGGAACTTATTATTTGCTGTGAATGTTTAATGCATGGTACGTAAAACTTGTTTTGCACTGAAAGAGAGAACATATACAACAATCAAAATAACATGGAGAGCTGGTGGGTGTAATATAAATCTTTAGAAATATGGAAAATACTAAAACGATATCTACTCAAAGAATCTACCTTATACCATCATGTGCTTTTGCTTACATCCTCAAAGTTCTAATAATGTATAGGAATGAAGATACTATAATTCTAATTACAGAATTATGTTTGTGTATGTATTGCATAATTCACACCATTATCAAAGTATAAGCAAAATGAACAATCCACTTCCTAGTAGCAGCATACAATGACTTAAACCAAAAATACAGTTTATTCACTGTTCCTTGACAAATTATCATTCATCTCATTAAACCACAATTTTTATAAATGAACTTTAAAATTATCCAATTTCACTATATCCGTATCAGGCAAGGCTAATCGAGATAATGTACTAATATGTTCTTAAACAGGCCACTCTGTGATATAGGAAAGCCATAATTCCTTTCTGAGAAACCAATTACCATACTTTCTACTAATACAGGGTTTCCAAAGACGTAAGAACATGGAATATCAAAATATTTACTAAACATGAAAACATGATATGGAAAATATCTTAATAAATTAGATATGATAACTAGGATACTGATGAATTGGTTATAGTGTTGTTTCCAGTTATTTACATATATGGAACACCCTCTAAGAGAGAGTCTAACAACAGACTGCGCTTACATAGTACTGCACAGCTTCAATTAACATTGCAAATTCATGATTACATATTTATCTCTGTATACATATCAGTATAGCAATTTCCAGATCAAGAAACTAAATGTACTGACAGTCCATTATGAGGTTATGTTTGTTTGAGCACAAAATAAAAGAAAAAACGAATATACTTAGTGACAGCTAGTTTCAAGCACACAAGAAAATGTAGTCACTATGCACTGCATCGTATTTATGGGATTGTTTAAATGCAACAGATTTTTTTTTTTTTTTTATTAATTCAGCAATAAGCAAAATAAAACTACATGGATACTTTTCCTGAATTTTATTACTACCTTCTAATAGCCATTAAAAAAATATCTTTGAATTTTTTCAAATACTTTCCTTTCAAATTCCTAAATAAAATTCCACTTGTTTTTCCTAGAAATGGACAGTGCTGCCTTTCAGTGAAAAAAAAAATAATAATAAATTTGATGATCATTTCAAATCAGTCTCTTATTTACACGGCCATCAGAGTGAAGGAAATAAAATTTACTTAGCAAAATAGCAATGCCATTTAAACTTTCCTATTTCTAGCAAAATATTAATATTATCATTACCATTCAGTTTATCTTCACTAACTTCTAAGTGATACTCAACAATAATGACACATTTAATGCAAGACAAACTCGACTTCCATTTGCAATCTATGATTTCTTCAATCTTTCTGTATTTTCACCAGTATTTGTATTTATGGTCATATTTTATTCTTCTATTAGACATGTGAGTTTCATTGTATACAAGATACCTCTCTTTTCACAATGCTTGTAATATGGAAAACAATAATATCTGCCATGTAAACATTTTACACAAACAAATGATATATACAAAATATTGCTATGATATTTAAAGACAATAAAAATCATATTGTCATTATTAAAGGTCTTGTAAAATAAGAAGAGGAGGAATATGCACAAACAAGATCAGTTAGGGAAAAAAAAAGTCTTTACTTCAAAGTAAAAAAAAAAAAAAAAAAAAAATACAGGTTAGTAATGGTTCTGCATTAGTAACAGACCTTGCAATCTAGTGTGAAAGCAGACAGAAATATCTGAAAACTTCTTAATAAATCTTCCTTCTCTACTTATGGGTTCCCTGTACAGACTAGAGAGTAACTATGTGTCAAACAAATATTTCATGTACAATAACTACAGATCTGGAATGTGGGAGCTAGGGAAGTGGCATTCAAATCTGTGTTTCTAAAGTACATAAATACTGTATATGCCAGGAAAAGGCATGCGCAAGAATTATGATCTTCACAATGATCATGGACTTGTTTATCACACTTCTAAAATAAAAATTACATCTTATTCAGTTTTCATGCAACAATGTTCACTATTTTTTACGATATTTTTCAATACTTTAGTAAACCCAATTAGATGTTGCACATTCAAAACAATTATTAATACGGCCTGTTGTAACTGCTCCGTGGATGCAACAGATTTCAATAATTCTCCACTATGCAAATGCTTAGGCACTCCCTGAAAGCAAATCTTCAGTCAAGAATATAAACACTATATTCACAGTGTTCATTAACACAACAATAATCTCCCACACTTTCCTTTCTCAATATAACAACGACGTAATGTGTCCAACTCTGATATATTATTTTAAAACCTCAAGCAAAACGTAACACGGAGCCAAACGAATCATAGGTCTGTTTCAGTCGGTGTGCGGAGCTTGCTGGTCAAGCAACTTGCGTCTTGGTCGCAGGTTTATTGAGCGTCTGGTCATACTCGATCTAAATAAAGAAAAAACACAACAGTACAATGACTGTCATCGTATAATGAAATTATACATATTAGTCTATACAGACTAACAGAAATCTTCTCAAGCCTGACTCAAGACCTACTATGTCATCTAATACCAGGCCATTCCAGCCCTTCTCCATCCAGATCAAGATAACATAAAACACAATATTCATTAAAAATATAAATGCGTATTTACATTATTGACAAACCTGCAATCTCTGTCTTGATATAGACATAATATCAGAAAAAAAATTTTCAAAAGGAATATCGAAAAAAAAAAAAAAAAATTGCCTCCAGCTACCCCAAGCACTACCTCTGATACGACATTGATATGACAAGCCAATGCATACACTTACAAAGCGTAAGAAGTTTTACGTTTTTATTATAGCATTATTTCAAGAAGAAAATAATTATAGATAAGTTATCATAACTAGGAACAATAAATTGGTGATACATATGTTAAGAAGAGACCCAATAATATGACTTGATAATGATAACTATTAAGTGTACCTAAACCATGGTCCCATACAATAATTTTTTCCTTGATTTCATGGTCTGACTTACGATCAGATCGTCTTATGATCAGCTGATCTAAGGCAACCAAGTCACGTGGCAACGACAGCCTTTTTATAAATATACGTGTATATACATATACAGTATAATATATACAATTATTCCCCTTTTCCCTAATTTGGCTTCACGGATGAAGCTACCAGCATTAGCATTGATGCTAAGAATTCAGATATACCAGATAGATCAATAACACGCTTCCTTTAAGCGAGAAGGTGAAAGGTCTCGACTTGATAAAAATAGAGTCGGAATTAAAAACAATGATATTTCAAAGTTTCATCTGTGCTCACTTCTCATCAAGAAAAATTTCATAATAATGTACACCCAAATGCATTTCTTCTTGGTTTACAGAATGTAATTTCTCACATAACACACTCATCCAAAGCAATAATAACATTCAGGAAATATCTAATAACACCAAAAATATTGGATAACAGTAAGTCAAGATGATAATTCATTAATAGTCTTCTTTCTCATGTCTAAGATATGACAAACGGAATCTACATCCTTTAACAGGTCTTAAATTATCTTTAAAATTAAAAAAATTCCTTGAAAATAAGAATCAATACCCGTTTTATAAAAGCAATGTTCTTACCTTATTGTAAATGACGAATGTAGATACTATACAAATAGCATATTAATTATTGCATTAAATCACACATATTACCATTCTGTGATCTGTAATAACAACAACAACAATGTTATAATAACTACCTCAATAAAAACACATCTCTGTAAAAGAATACAGTACTTTGAATATTAGTGGCTCACTTTCAGTACCTTCTGACTGCAATGAAAATTGCAGGAAAAAAAAAATGAATATGGAAATAACCAAACTGAAATGTTCAATGAATGTTTGGTATTTTGAAATGAGAAACATTGGGAATGAACTATTAAGCAACACAATCCAAGATGAGGTGGTATCAATAAAGCAACTACAGTATATAGCAAAGCGAAGGACGTGGAAGTGAAAGGGAAATGGAAAAGTGCACCAACAAAAAAGTAGAGAAACTGTGAAGTGAGTATTGTAACAGCGATAGCATTAAGTGGAGGAGTGTTGCACAAATGCAAAATAGGGATGATGCCAGTGAGAAGCAGCTGCTCCATATAACCAAGGGAACAGCTGCTAATGAGGAAGCAGAAAGTGAGGTTACTCATCTTGCCAAGTGCTGATAAGTAAAAGAAGTTGTGATACCACCTTCCAACTTAAAAGTCATGCTGGTCTATGATACCTCTCAGTGCATTCATATAGAAACGCCATATAAGTTTTCTTGAGACATCATTCTCAATTAAAACTGCTAAAGACTAATATATCAAACTATACATGGAACAATGTCTAGGATTATAAAAAATGACAACAAAGTTCCTTATCACCTGAAAAACATTCAACGTTTATGCTTCCCAAGGCTTTGAGCCAACAACTATGTAAAAAATAAGACAGCCAAAGATTATCAAAGAACACATTCCCTGCATATATTAACTCATTATCTAAGGAGTTAAGCCAATGAATGCGAATCTGAAGCACATTGAAGCCTTATTAATCTGTAATGATGCATACAGAGAGGAGGGAAATGATAATGATAACAGTAGCTACATAATGAAAGCAAAAAGCTATGGGCATAGAGAATACACAAATGCAATCAAAGGCATCAAAAATATTAGGCACAAGAGAAACCACACCAAACCTTACCCTTCATGAAAGGAAGATCGTCGCCTCAACGACATACTGTTTTTAGCCAAGAGCGTACTATCACTATCAGGAGATTTTGACCTTCGAGGTTTCGTCTTTGGTGTTGAAGGCTGGGAAGGAGTGGAAGGTCTCGACGAAGCAGATCCAGGTGAAGGGGCGATGGGAGGTATGGGTGGAGAAAAGTGATCCCAGGGTTTTGCCATATCTGAAAAAGAAGTACTGTATTTAATGTTTTTCAAACAAAAGTAAAAAGTTTGCTGTACAAGGTACATGCAATGCTTACAAGAATGGACAATAGTTAAACTTATTTTTTTACATAATTTGGGATCAATCTTATTTTACACCAGATAAAACATGCATTTCACACAAAATGTTATTTTACCTATTACATACCATTAATATCCACAAATGATGTGATTACTTTACTCCACGTGAGAACTCAAAAAGAACACATCTTTTACATAATAGTTAATACCGTATCCTGAAATACTTTTTGAGTTTGAACTTGAACTTTGTGTTTTTTAAGTATTTAAGATGACTTTCATGTAGAAAATGAGGGCATCCTATAATGAAATAAGCACTGCTTAATACTGTATTTGTAAGAATACTCCATTAGAATAGTTTTATTACAAGTAATATATGCATTAACAAAAATTAAGTGGGTGCTTATCTTACAAAGTTTTGAATGGTGTGGATTAACCCTTCATGTTTGAGAATAAACAAAAGAAATTAAGCTTAAGTTCTGTACAGAAATCTTAGCAAGATTTAATGCACGCAAGAGGTCTTTTTGAATAGTGAAGGTTGGAGAACCTATTAACTGTGTAAGATGCTGGACCACTATACATGAATCTGCACTCAGTGGTTGAATGCACAAATTGGGAAATGACAAGCCTGGCATTCGTGAGTATGCTTCCACCTAAGGGCATTAGGGAGGGCATCCCGCCTTTATCCCTTGGCTCCATTTTGTCTGTGTCCACCCCCAATAAAATGGGGACTGCTTGAGAAACAAAAAAGAGAAAAAAGAAAAGAACAAAAACAGAGGTAGCTTTCTAAACACAGAAATTATAATTTTCACAAATTATGCCTTCTCTCATAATATATCAGGAGTAACCATAAACTACAAAAGTAAAGAGAAACGAAATAAGAATATTCTTGAATACAGTACCAGTACTTCCAACCGAGGTTCTCAAGGCTGAACGAGTGACTGGAGCTGTAAGAATGGCTGGTCCTCCACTGGGTGTGCTACTAGCGCTACTGCCAATGCTACTGCTACTGAGGCTGCTTTCCCCAGACGTATACCTCCTACGTCTTCTGCTAGCAGGTGAATACATACCCCTAAAGCAAATCAAAGTTTGTTTTGGTTAGTAAGAAGATTCAATGGCTGAGTTCTAAAACGAAAACCTTACTTATTACTAAGTGATAGTCATCAGGTATTTAATATCCTGTTGTATTTGTAAGAATTTACAAGGAAAATGAGGTTAACAAGAACCTCACTATCAACATTGTAACAAAAGAGATTTTGACCATCAAATGTATATTAGTAATAATAATGCTTTAGTTGTTGAATATATGTCCAACTACAATCTCCTGTAATATCTCTAACAGAATATCATTAATTCAAGTAATATCCTGAACTGTATAGGAATCAAAGCTGCCATGTATATAGACAAAAGAACATACCAGCTCTCCAGCTTATCCACTTCCGAAAGACCCCTCTTCTTGCCTCGAACAGGCGTTGTATGATGTATCCTATAGACAAGATACACCAGATATTCGTCTGCATCTTCCAATTCATAAGGCCCTCCAGACATCCACTGCACAAAGTCTGCATTGTAAGACTGGAACATGAAATACGCCTGAATATGATTCATCAAGGCCTGAGTGAACGTATGTACGGAATACTTTCCTCCAGAACCATTACGAGGTATGGATGATCTTGAGATTCTAGCCACTGCAACCATGCCAGAATAATTTTTTCGTTTCATTACTTTCCATTTGTCTTCCATCACTTTCAAGTTCCGAGTTTCTGGGGAACTCACTTCCTCTTTGCTCTCAGCTTTGCTGGATGATGGTGACTTGGGCATCTGAGCACCCACTTTGGATGACATCACTGAAAACTCTTCCACATGGTGCCCAAGAGTCCGAAGCTGTGTCACAATGGAGTTGCACTTTGTGGTCAATCTGATGACAGCCTCATCAAAGTCAAAGGCATGGTCAACATCGACCAAGAGTACAGGATCATAACTGAAGCCTCGCTTTTCTGGCTCAAGACAGAGAGCTTCAAAGATGCGCCGATCACTGGATTTCTGGATCATGATGAATCCAAGTGACTAGTCTGCCTATTCAATTAATACTAAACTTCTATGATATTCTAACCTGTTAAAACAGGCATAAGAGTATAACTAAGAAAACTGCAAATGCCCAGAACCTATAACTCACCTAAAGGCTGCATACCCTATAGGAACTAATCTTGGATACAAAACTTCATGTACCTACTAACAAAAAATATTCTAAAACTCACGTAATTCGGTGAAAAAACTTCTAACTTAACGGTACTTGACAATGCATTAAAATGAAATTCTTTGGCTGCAAAAATAAAACACTCAGTCACCCCCTATAATGGGACCATTCGAGAACAACAACAACATATTTTGTTCACACAAAAGTAAGGCCTCAAAATGATACAACAGAAACATGATAAGTAAGTAAAAACACTCAAATATTATTATTCAAAAATAAGGAAGTGACAATAAATCAATGCATACACCCTTAATAGTCCAAAAGACTAAGATATAACTACTGCATATATGCTATTTATAGCTATCAAGCTATATCCAATAGCAATGAAAAATATCCTATCTTTACACTGTACTATCCTAATCTTACAAGTTCCTGACACATTCACTGCCTAGTAGCCTTTTCCTAATATGATATGCTTAATTTATTAGAAAGTAGATTATTGTAGGAGTTCAGTCATGGCCATCCATCAACAAATCTGAAAAGAAAATCAAAAGAGAGTAAGACTTGTTATATCTGTTATGAACATTTCTAATATTTTAATTCAAACTGAAAGAAATCAAATTACTGGAACCAAGTATAAAAATTTCAAGGAGCTCTGGTGCAAATTTAATAATGAAAATGAAGACTGTGTGCAGTTAACTTTTCTTATGAGTATGCTTTTACAATCACATTGAACCTGGAGTACAATATTATTTGATAAAGTAAATTACACTATCCATTCAACTTTTCACATGCCTTAAAAAGCAGAAGACATACAATGAATGAAAAAATGCTCTCATAACATATGTCTATACTTATTAAAAAAAAAAATCTGTAACTTTACCACTAAAACAGGAAAATCTCTTCATTTTTTAAAAAACAGTAACCAACTCTTGAGGTTATCCACACTTTTGGTATCTTTGAAGCAACTTAAAGTTTGCAGATTTATAAAACGTGGGTTGACATACAATGAATAACTCTAGGAAGCTAAAGAGAAAAAAAAAATACGCAAAAATCTGAAGCACATGGACAGGAATGTCCTACTGTCAAATAAATTAATATTTATAACAGGGTTGGAAAAAAATCATGATCTTTTTAAAATAATTAAGAATATTTTTTAATATTTAAATTGGTTTGCTTTAATTTAAATCAACACTCAGAATTTTTTAGTCTACCGACCACAATACTGTACTCCCACACAAAGGTGAGCACGATAACAACTAGTAACTATAACTGTTCTTATGGCATGTACAGTTGTCCCTAATATTACATGGCTTCAATTAATGCAGTTTTTAGTGTAATCGGTTGGAAAATATTGAAAAATTAAATCTCTAAAAATTTTCCCACAAAACAGCAACTACAGTACTGTTTTTACATGAATTTAAATTGTACTTGGCAAAGTTGAAGTACAGAACAGTAATCTAGGCATAATTTAGAGTATACACGAGGTTGTAAATATATTACATGCTAATTACAGACCTAGTTATATAAGGGTTTGGACTATACAGTACGTGATTTATTTACTTATAGTATATGTAAAATGGTGGAACCAATTGACAGCGCAAGAAGAGGGACAACTATAATTATGAAAGAAAAAAACATTAAGCATATTTCTCAAAAATAAAAAAATATTCTAATGCAAATTGGACAGTACAACATAAGTAAACATGTATTTATTGTAAAATTCTTCACCCCCCCCAAAAAAAAGCTTAAATGAAATGCTTATCAACAGTTTCAAGCAATGATGCTCTCAAGGATAAAAAAAAATGCAACTGATAACACATACTTAATTCACCAATTTTTCATACTTTAAAACACAAACGTAACTAAAATTGAAAATGTGCTCAGCACAAAAGAATATGAACAGTATCCATGTGTGGTACTTTTTCCTGAACTCTGAACACACAAAACTGAGGAAAGCATTTACTTCTCAGTTCTCAGCTTTTGGAAAATACGATTGTTAAAACATGATTAGTCACCAGATTTGATGCATTTTCATAACCTGATTCCTGATCTTAGAATGTACAGAACCATATGAAGAACAATCCTCTCAATACAGGCTAATGGTGCAACTGCAGTAAATAACTGCTTAGGAGCATGTACAGTATTACATTTTCAGTTAAATTATTTATAAAAGTACTTCACCCATGCAAAAGGGGAGAGGAATTCTACAACAATTTTGCAAAAATAAAACTCATTAAATGGTGCACGTCCTCCATGGAATGACATGAAAGTAGAAAGATAGTAAGGCTGGCACACACAACCGCCCGTTGTGATACTACAGCTGTCCCTGACAGTTCGATGTTAAATCTTTCTTCAGTTGCAGCTCTTTCTCTAAGCCTACATCTACACCGAATATTTTTGGATATTTGTTACACATTTCTTATTATCGCTTCACAGCTGACAAATCACATGCACAGGCCCGATGAGGGCTGTTTTTTTTTTTTTTTTTTTTTTTTTTTTTTTTTTTTTTCCAAAAGAAAAAAAAAAAATCTGCTCTTCAGTGTGTCACTGCTCAAGAGTGAGAGACCTATCTTGATACCTTTGATCTATTACATTTGCTAGAAAATGGGAAGGTGTCAAAGATATGTATATTCTTTGCTTAAAATATATTTTGGTCTTATGTTTGTACCATTACTAATTTAGTAAACCGATATAAAACTGAAATGGCCTGAAATTTTCCAAAAAAAGTAAATTTGAAATGTTAAATTACTTGGCTACTAATCATGATGTATTAAATATAGAGAGCTTCAGCATGTGGGCGAGAAGATAGCAAGGACTCATGGCAAGAGTACATATATTCAAATAGGGATACGAAATCAGTGGAGTTAGGAGAGCAATAGCAATAGTAATGAAATGTAGTGGTAGCAGAGATATAGATCTTCAGCCAGAGAACACAAAGTCAGGAGATTCGAGGTCCAGAATCCTTGCAATAGTGTGTTAGTGCTACAGTAGGCACAGACCCCAAACTTTGGAAAGGAAACGAGAATACATGGCTAGACAGTCAGGTTTCAGAGAGAAAGAGGAGGTTAGGGAAGGATGTGGCCAAGTGCTGTTCCACAGACGAGACTGGAGTTAAGACCACAGATGTTAGAAAAGTGAAGACTGAAAGAGGCAATCTATCAGGAGGTGCCAGGTTAAGGGCAAACTCCCATTACTACCACCAAGAGTGTCTATCCTTACACCATTAGTGGAGTCAACAAGATCTCCGGAGATTCTTAGCACCCTTCTAGGCCAAGTACTGGGGCCCATAAGCTGTGAACCTTCCATAATCATAGCAAAAATGGATAAAAATAAGACCACAGAGAAACAGAGATGGGTAGTGTTGTGACTTGTTAAATGTAGTGGGATAGTAAAAGATGTGTAATGAATACGTCAGAATATTAGGTGTAGATATAGGCATAGGGAAAGATCCGTGCCTGAAGGAAGACTTTGACCAGTCCTAGTTAAGTCCAATATACCTCCAGTTGTAGTATTTCAATGGGCAGCTGGTACCATGGCCAACCAACTAACCTCAAACTGTTAATAAAGTAATTTCTGAAAGGACTAATTATCGACGTTATGCAAGAGCACTAACATATATCTTACATTATGCTGATTAACATAAACCACCTAAAATATTCGGCTGTGAAAGTGGTCCAAGCGTTTTGGAAAAAAAAAAAAAAAAAAAAAAAAATAAAAAAAAAACACACACACACACACACCTAAGCATTTTTTCACCAATAATAGTATGATTGCTGTAATACACTGGATTAGGAGGTATATTTTTAATTGACTGTTGATATATTGTGGTGTTCTTATGAAAATAAGGCTATCCCTCAAAAAAATTAATGTGTGTTTTTGCTATTAAATCCATAGTGATATCTTTGTCGGTATATTTTTAATATTACACCCGTCTCATCCCTATTTCATGTTGTATATGTAGGTCGAATAAACTGGAGAAGACTCACCTAAGTCCTGTCAACTCTAGAGGACTCTAGAGGGCACTCCTCATGATTGGCCAACTCAAGATAACCTAACCTAGAGTAAGGCTTCAGATCTCCAGTTGCTCAATTATGAAATACGTTATCTCCAGTTGGCCAAATGTGAGGAGTGTTTCCTCCTGTTGACGATGATGAGGTGGGTCTTCACCAGTTTATCTATCCATGTAGGCATTGATTTCACGATTTTTGAAGTTTTGAAGGATTATGACCATCAAATTTGTCGCAAATCACTCTTATTTAGGTTAGGCAAGGGTGGCTTAAATTAGGAATACTCGTTCAAAACACGTCATAAACAATAGGATATAATTTTACCCATCTGCTTCTCATGGGTTAAAGAAAGGCAAATTAAGGTAAATAGTCTCAGTTAAGACCACATCACCTGTTATTATTAAACAGGTTACACTCAATATACAATGCTTCTCATTCGCATTACCCAATGCTATGCATAATACATCTTAATTTCGAAGCAATGCAAGCAAGCTTACCTACCTCCTCTAACACCAAAACATTCCAAAAATAGAACGAACAAATTGTGAAGAACTTTTTCTAATGTTGAAAGAGCTGACTATTGTCTATATAGCAGCGTCTCCTAAGGGAAGAAATTATGTTCTTTTAAATCGATCACTTTCACAGTGTTCTAATGCCAAAAATAATCTTATATAACCCAAGGAGGTTAACACTTCCATCCACTCCCCGTTGGAATTTCTTGGCGACTGACGCGCAAAAGCAATAAGCTAAACTTAAGGGACTGGTTGAGCTTATAGCTTCGTTCATTAACACTGACAAATTCTGAACAGAGAGAAGAAAACGGTTGTATTAATAAGTCACTAATTATGCTTTCATAGCGCAAGTCAGTATAGTATTCATAATTTACATATATTATTGTTATTAAATAGTTGATCATAAGTAACTCACTAAATCACTCTCATAAAGTTTATAAATGCGTCAGAGTATTAAGAAAATTATTTGCTTCAATGAAAGTATTAATCTGAACATGACATTATCCTATGCACGTACCTCCATGCAAGTTTTTTTTTTATTGGATGTGTGATAATATTACTATAACAACAATGTGCAATGTTATCGTGCTTATTCTTTGTGTTCCGGTTCCGGTTTTACGTCACGGACTCCCTTATCAACCAAGGGCTCTAGGACGGTTGCCTTCTTGCGAAGGACTTGTTTTGGCAAATGTAATCCTTACGCTGAGTGCATGCCTTTGCTAAACGCTATTATTTTCATTCGTACAAAAATAATTATATTCTCGTATGTCTATGTCTATGTGGGCAATGCATATTTCGGAATTATTATAGATTTATCTTCTGTCTTGAATATATTTCAAGACAGTTTATTTGTACGTACATTATGTAAGTGTTATTTTGCATATAGTTTCGTTTATTGTAACGTAAGTGCATGAATGTATACTTTTAGACTTAGCATGTATACTTATTAATTTCTATCATGTATACACGTATATTCGTATGTATAATGTGTAGTTTATTAGGGAGGCTGGCCGTAGAAGACGTGGAGAAAGGAATGTAGGTCACTAATGGATTTTAGCCATTAACCCTTCACCTCCTTGATAACGTTTATTGCATCGCCTCGTTGAACAAAGAAGTGTTGTAAGCAAGTCATAACTCAACTTGGTCCTAGTACCAAGGACCCCAACAAACTAGAGGAGTTTGTGGGACTTTCTTACAAATAATTAGTTGTACTCGTGAGATGCTACGAGGCACTCATTTTTACTGTTTGTTGACAGTACTTATAAGTTTGTTAAAGAGTACTTAGTTGTACTCGTGAGATGCTACGAGGCACTCATTTTTACTGTGTTTGTTGACAGTACTTATAAGTTTATAATTAGTTGTCCTCGTGAGACGTTACGAGACACTCAAGTAAAAAACGTGATAGAGATACGTGGATCAGAAGATATTCAATAAGTTTGATTGGGAATCCCGTGATTGCTGACGACATCAGGGTTATCCGGATAGATGAGTACAGATGCAATGCAGATTTACCTTATTTCTAACAATATTTATAACTACGTGTGAGGGACAGAATGAGCTCATTTAATTGGACACTCGTAGGTAGAATGTATGTTAGAAAATGTATTATTCTGGATGAGGAAGTTTTAATTTAAGGTGAGGAGAGTTTATTTAAATATTCACATATCAACAGTTCATAAACCCCCTTATAAAATATTTGCATGTATGTCTATGCATGTAATATTAATTATATTTATTGGTAGAGGATTTAATTTTGAGATCGTGGTAGGCCTCTACTGAAGCCGTGTCAGGATTTCCGAATTTAGGGGGTTATAAGATCGAAGGGTAAATAACACACAGGAAATCCTCCACAGCTTTTGGTCCTTCGAACCGGATGAGAATTGGTGTGGTAATGGTGAAAATAGTGTACATTTTAGATAAGCTCCCACCTTGTAAGAAGTTAGTGTAAAACTCTACGGTTAAAATCGCCCACATTTCAGCGAAAACAGGGAGGAGCATTGCATGTATTTGCATGAATATTGCAAATATAACTTTGAAATTTAAGTGGTTGTTGAAATAAATAAGAGAAGCCATTTCCCACGTGGATAAAGCGTTTCTCTATCTGTGGAAACGAAATATACTTTCGTAGTTGAGCGTCCATTAAGTAATTTGGATATTAGTACCCAATTTCGGCTGGGTGAACAGTGGTTTTTAGGGATTTGTGTGTTTACATATTTCCCATTTAACGATATCTAGAATGTCGTATTGATTCCTTTGTTTACGTAAATAAACAGAAGGTAGTGACCCACCTACTGCTAGGTGCACAGTGTCGTTTAAGGAACAGTGTGGTTTGCATTACATTTTCCATTTACTGTTGCTGACTTAACAGTGTCGTTTAACTGATGAAAAGTGTGTTTTACACTTTGAGGATTGGCGTCATAATTGACGCAATTAAATAACTGTATGTTATTATCTTGAGATTTGGAAGATTGTCCTTTGATACTCTTTACAGAGTGATTGTTTGTTGCATTGTGGATGCATAAAGAAGATCGTGGATTCTTTGATGATAAAATTGCATCAACTATTTGTTTGTTGTTTTATGTTCTGTTTGCTTTCTCAATATGTCGGTTAAACCTGAGGCATTAAAACGCCTTCGGGAATTGGTTCAACGTGATTGTGTTCAGTGTCAAACAGAACTTGCCAAAGATGATGAGACACTTGTTGTTACTTATTTAGAAAGATGTCATCATACGCTAACAGAAAGATTTGGAAGATATGATAGGAAATATGAAGAATATGTCGAGAATAAGCCCCTTAAAAGGGATTCTGAAGAGGAGGATACAGAACATGACAATCTAGCTGAAACAGTAAATAATATTAGCTTAGCTGTCCTAGAACGGATTCGTAAGTTAGGAACTATGAAGAGTACTAGAGCTCCTAGTTCTGAGAGTTCAAGCCTCCCCAGTGGGCAACCCACACCTAAATTTCCTGAAGTAAAAATACCACAGTTCTCTGGAAACTATGATGAATGGAACGAGTTTTGGGATACGTTTGATAGTTTAGTACATAATACTTCTATGCCAACTATGACAAAGTTTACCATCTTGAGAAATGCCCTTAAAGGAGATGCAAAAGACACCATAAAGGGATATCCTGTTGCTAGTGAGAGTTATGATGAATGCATTCAACAGCTGCAAGCTGTTTATGCCAGCAAGGACAGGATTGTACGAAATTTAATGAGGAAATTGGTAAAAATACCAACTCCCTCTTCTAATTATTCATCACTTTTTAAGTTCAAGCAGGAAGTAGAAGCCATTACTCGAAGTCTGAAAAATTATAAAGACATGGAGAACACTGATTGGGTGTTTTCAGAACTCGTGATGATGAAATTGCCAGAAGATGTTGAGAACTGGATTAGCATGAAAATAGACACAAAATACCCTACATATGAAACCCTCTTGAAGGAACTGGGAAAATATGTATATTATATAGAAGGCAACTTCACTAAAGATAACACAAAGGGAGAGACCCAAACCTCCCAGAGAGATGAGACCCAGTCCTATAAAAAGAATGTGGGTAGTTATGGTGCTACTGCAAATGTAGTAAATAGTAAAACAGAATGTGTATTCTGTGGTTGGCAAGGTCATAAGTCTGAACAGTGTAATAAAGTAGTAAGCATAAATGAACGCAGAGACAAATTGAGAAACAATAACAAATGTCTGAGATGTACTCAGTCAGGGCATTATGCAAATGAATGTTACACTCAGTTAAAGTGTAAGAAGTGTAAGAAAAATGGTCATCATGCAGCCTTGTGTTATGAACAAGAGTCAAAATTTCGTAGAAGGTTTGAAGAACCTACATTTCTGAATGAACAGTCAGGAAATGGTTCAAATTTAGATGAGTCAAACAATGAGCAAGAACATTCTGACTCCGAAAAGGACAAGAAACATGTTGGTGTGATGACTATGAAGGCAGTACAGAGGCAAATGGTGAAGCCGAGTTTACCTTCATGTGCTCTGCCTACTGCAAGTGGAAAAATAAGCAGCTCAAAGGGAAATCTTTGGGTAAATACTAGGTTATTCTTTGATACAGGTTCCCAGTGTTCCTTTATAACTAGGGAATTAGCTGAAAGGCTTAAATTAACCCCAGTAGATGAAATGTCTCTTGGTATTGATGCATTTCGTTCTGAGACAAAGAAAGGAAGTTTTCCTGTTGTAAATGTAGTTATCAAATTGGGGAAAAGAAGAGCCAGAGTTAAATTACTCGTAGTTGATGACATGGTAATTAGCATCCACACTCCAGGACTAGCAAAGGCTGCAAATGTGTTAAAGTCTAATGGTCACAAGTTGGCCGATGAAGATATTGATAGTGATGTACTTGACAACATTGGCATTGTTATTGGTGCCTTACATTTTAGTCAGTTTGTTAGTGGTATTAACAAGTGGGATGTCTATACTTTGATGGAAACACCAGGTGGTGTCATGTTGTATGGCCATATTCCTCGTGATACTCAACATGGGTCCAGTAGTGTACAAAACCAACTTGTTATGCGAGTAGGAACACAGTTATTGCCTACTACAACACAAGAGTTGATTGATGAGGCCAAAAGACCAGTTAATAAGTTGTTGAGTGAAGAGGCCATAGAGCCTGTTAATAAGTTGTTGATTGAAGAGGCCATAGAGCCTGTTAATAAGCTGTTGATTGAGAAGGCCATAGAGCCTGTTAATAAGATGTGGGAGCCAGAGAGTATTGGAGTAAAGCAAGAAGTGCATTACGAAGATAAAACTACACTTAGAAGTTTTACAGAGTACTGTTCCCTTGAAGCCTATCCACACTCCTCTCCTACACAATTTTCAGAGTGCCTTTGGACAAATGAAGTCTCTAATAGAACAGTTGGAGGAAATATTGGAGAATGTTCATGTGGGTAATTTGTTGGATGCTTGTACCAGTGAAGAGAAACAGTATGATATATGCAATACTGCAGATGTAGAGTGGGAAAAGGCCAAAATATCACTGCAAGCATTGAATTCCAACAATGCAAGACCTCAAAGGGTACTGGATCAGCGACTTTCTAAAGAATCTAGATCTCCTAACGTATCAATCTTTAGTTTAATCTGGAATATAAATACAGACAAGTTGTCATTGAAAGGTCTGAAGGCTAGAGATGAAGTGCTGACAAAACAGAAACTTCTGTCACTGGTGGGTATAGTTTTGGACCCCTTAGGTCTAATATCACCCTTACTAAGAAGAGGGAAAATTCTTATTCAGAGAGATTGGTCTGAAAAGCTCTCATGGGAATATCTGTTGTCAGAAGTATACGAAGAGGAATCATCAAATTATGAAAGATATGAACGTCAAGCTGCCCAAAGGGTTAAAGAATTGTGGGCACGCTTAATCATTGATGATAAATTGTAGTACTGATGGGGAGACCCTCCATTTTTTCCTTTTTGGAGGGGCCCAGGATGTCTTGAATATATTTCAAGACAGTTTATTTGTACGTACATTATGTAAGTGTTATTTTGCATATAGTTTCGTTTATTGTAACGTAAGTGCATGAATGTATACTTTTAGACTTAGCATGTATACTTATTAATTTCTATCATGTATACACGTATATTCGTATGTATAATGTGTAGTTTATTAGGGAGGCTGGCCGTAGAAGACGTGGAGAAAGGAATGTAGGTCACTAATGGATTTTAGCCATTAACCCTTCACCTCCTTGATAACGTTTATTGCATCGCCTCGTTGAACAAAGAAGTGTTGTAAGCAAGTCATAACTCAACTTGGTCCTAGTACCAAGGACCCCAACAAACTAGAGGAGTTTGTGGGACTTTCTTACAAATAATTGGTTGTACTCGTGATATGCTACGAGGCACTCATTTTTACTGTTTGTTGACAGTACTTATAAGTTTGTTAAAGAGTACTTAGTTGTACTCGTGAGATGCTACGAGGCACTCATTTTTACTGTGTTTATTGACAGTACTTATAAGTTTATAATTAGTTGTCCTCGTGAGACGTTACGAGACACTCAAGTAAAAAACGTGATAGAGATACGTGGATCAGAAGATATTCAATGAGTTTGATTGGGAATCCCGTGATTGCTGACGACATCAGGGTTATCCGGATAGATGAGTACAGATGCAATGCAGATTTACCTTATTTCTAACAATATTTATAACTACGTGTGAGGGACAGAATGAGCTCATTTAATTGGACACTCGTAGGTAGAATGTATGTTAGAAAATGTATTATTCTGGATGAGGAAGTTTTACTTTAAGGTGAGGAGAGTTTATTTAAATATTCACATATCAACAGTTCATAAACCCCCTTATAAAATATGTGCATGTATGTCTATGCATGTAATATTAATTATATTTATTGGTAGAGGATTTAATTTTGAGATCGTGGTAGGCCTCTACTGAAGCCGTGTCAGGATTTCCGAATTTAGGGGGTTATAAGATCGAAGGGTAAATAACACACAGGGAATCCTCCACATCTTCGATATACTTATTTGTTTATCTTGTCAACTATCTTATTCTGTTATTGATTGCTTTTTAATATACTGTACTTATGACAACTCTCTAAATTTGTTGATCGTTTATTTAAATTTAATATATAATTTAAATTAATCTATCCTTTTTTATTTTTCAATTATTTAGAAGAGCGTATAATATAATCGCTTCTGAGTATTCTGTAGTTTAAAGCATGAATCATCTCAAATCGATAAATAATCACAAAAGTGACGAGATCTTGGAGAGAGAGAGAGAGAGAGAGGAGAGAGAGAGAGAGAGAGAGAGAGAGAGAGAGAGAGAGAGAGAGAGGAGAGAGAGAGAGAGAGAGAGAGAATTGCATTACATAATAGCTTCCTTAGTTACACCCCATCCTATTTTTCTCCCTGCCATCAATCTCTTCACTTAATTTAACGTTTTACCCACACTTTATAAAATATATATAACCTCCACAACATAATATAAACCTTTTGCTCACAATGAACATCCATTAATAATTAGAGACAAACAAAAATTAATAAACAAAATAACGTGACCTTGAGGTAAATATCTAGCACACGTGGTCCGACCCTAGCAACAAGTGAGTACAAATACAAAAGATTCCCACCTATGGCGCAAACTTTTTCTTACTTTTTTTTTATGATTGTGACACCAGGACGCGCCCCAAAAAAATTAAAAAATAAAACAGCCCTCATTGGGCCTGGGCACGAAGAATACATAAAGAGAAACAAATGGAGAGTGTAATGACTTGTCAGATGTGAAGGGATAAAAGATGTGTGATGAATATCCAAGAATATTCAGTGTAGCTGTAGGCATAGAAAAAGAACCGTAACTGAAGGATGAATTAACATCGAACTGTCCTGGACAGACCTATTTAAGTTCAAAAAACCTTCAGTTGTAGTATCGCAAAATTTCAAAAAATATCCGTAGAAACTGCATTCCAAACTTTCCATAAGGAATTGTAATATATATATATAATATATATATATATATATATATATATATATATATATATATATATATATATATATATATATATATATATATATATATGGATAGTAGGTTGGCCATGGCACCAGCCGCCCGTTGAAAGACTACGACTGAAGGTATTAGGATGCAACTAGGACTGGTCCAGACAGTTCCAGGTTGAATCTTCCTTCAGGACGGTTCTTTCCTCATGCCTACATCTACACTGAATATTCTGTCATATTCATTACACATCTCTTGCTATTCCATTACATTTGACAAGTCACAACATTCTGCACATCTGTCTCTTTTACTTTCCTTTTCCTCACATTTTGTCATTATTTATGGAAGGTTCACAACTAATGGCCCCCAGTACCCGGCATAGTGGGGTGCGAAGAATCTCCGGGGATCGTGTTGACTCCACCATTGGCTTGAGGGCAGACACGCCTGGTGGTAGTAATGGTTCTGCTCTTAACCTTGCACCTCCTAATAGATCTGCTTCTTTCACTCTTCACTATTCAAACATTCGTGGGCTGAACTCTAATCTTTCGTCTGTGGAACAGCACTTGGGCTCTTTCTTCCCTAACCTCCTCCTCCTATCTGAAACCCAGTTGTCTATACATGCTTCCACTGACCCTTTCCAAATCTCCCACTATAATCTGTATACTCGTTTTCGTTCCAAAGGTGGGGTCTGTGCTTACTGCAACATTAACACTCCTACTGTGAGGCTCATGGACCTTGAATCTCCTGACTTTGATGTTCTCTGGCTAAAAGTCTATCTCTCCACTACCACTATCATCCTTTGCTTCTGCTACTGTTCTCCAAACTCCACCGAGTTTGTATCTTTCTTTGAATATCTCTCCTCGTGCCATGAGTCCTTGCTATCTTCTCACCCACATGCCGAAGTTCTCTACATTGGAGACTTCAATGTACACCACAGTGAGTGGCTTCATTCTTCTCACACTGATGTGGGAGGAAGCGAGGCTCTTGCTTTCTCTATTACTCATGATCTGGAGCAAATTATTAAACATCCTACTCGTGTTCCTGATCGTCACGAACAAGCTGCTAACATTCTTGACCTTTTTTTTACTTCTAACCCTTCTAACTACTCTTATTCCGTGCTTTCCCCTCTTGGTAAATCTGACCACTCCATGATCTCTGTCTCTTCCATTTTCGCTCCCCCACCACCAATCCCTCCTACTCAACGCCGCCTTTGGCACTTCGAGCGAACTCAATATGAAAATTTGCGTAACTTTCTCTTTGACTTTCCATGGGATGACTACTGCTTTCGGTCCCGCAACCCTGATCGGGTAGCTGTAAAAGTTGCCGAGATCATGACCGCGGGAATGGAGGCGTACATCC
Organism: Halocaridina rubra; assembly: GCA_037179515.1. Taxonomy (NCBI): domain Eukaryota; kingdom Metazoa; phylum Arthropoda; class Malacostraca; order Decapoda; family Atyidae; genus Halocaridina; species Halocaridina rubra. Next base: position 324,469 of record JAXCGZ010005662.1, read on the forward strand.
CCTCTTCTACAAAAACTTTCTCTCCCCCTAAACCTTGGTTTGACCATGCCTGTTCCATGGCTATCCATGCTAGGAATCAGGCTCACCGATCTTACCAAGCCTCTCCTTCCGATTTAACTCACTCTGCTTTTATTATAGCTAGGAATCGCTGTACTGCTCAGATTCGAAGGTCTAAGGCTTCCTTTACAAGAAGGAAAGTTGATGACCTTAACTCCTCTCCCACTGACAAATGCTTCTGGTCCTTAGCCAAAAACCTCTCCAAAAACTTCTGTAACTCAAGCTTTCCCCCTCTCATTCGTTCTGATGGTTCTATAGCTTGCTCTCCCACTGACAAAGCCACTCTCTTTGGTTCTCATTTTTCTGCCAACTCTTCTATCAACGATTCCAGCGCACCTGTTCCTCAGTCTTTTCCCCTCTCTAACCCTATGCCCTCCCTTATCCTTTCTTCACGCAAAGTTCATAAGGTTCTTCGCTCACTAAAGACAAACAAGGCATCTGGTCCCGGTGGTATCCCTGCAAGGTTCCTTAAGGAGTTTGCAGATGAACTGGCACCCGTGCTTTGCCGTCTTTTTCGCCTCATTCTGTCAACCAGTATCTATCCTTCATCTTGGAAGCATGCTCTAGTTCAACCTGTTCCTAAGAAGGGTGACCGCTCTATTCCTTCTAACTACCGACCTATTGCTCTAACCTCCTCTATTGCTAAAGTTTTCGAAACTTTGCTCAATGCTCACTTCTTGAAACGCCTTGAATCTAACTCACTTATCTCCGATCACCAGTACGGCTTCCGCAAGGCAAGATCCACTGGTGATCTCCTGTCCTATCTTACTCATGTATGGTCATCTTCTCTGAGGAACTATGGGGAATCCTTTTTCGTCGCCCTTGATATCCCTAAGGCTTTTGACAGAGTCTGGCACAAGGCTCTGTTGGCCAAACTCCCTGCCTATGGCTTTACCCCTTCTTTCTGTTCTCTGATTTCCAGTTTTCTCACTGACCGTTCTATATCTGTAGATGTTGATGGCGCGACATCTAGCCCTTTCTCTGTGTCCAGTGGTGTTCCACAGGGCTCTGTTCTTTCACCTACTCTATTCCTTCTCTTCATCAATGATCTTCTACAGTCCCCATCTTCCTCTCTTCTTCATGCCTTTGCCGATGATTCTACCCTTCACTTTTCCTCTGCCTTTTCTTCACAACCTTCATCTGTTACTCGTAATCAATCTCGTATCACTCTTTCTTCTACTCTTAACTCCGATTTGCAGAGAGTATCTGAATGGGGCACTCAAAATTTAGTTAAATTCAATGCCTCCAAGACACAGTTTCTGGCTATCTCTTTATCTCCTTCTCCTCTTGATAACCCTATTGTCTTCAAAACTAATGAAATTTACCCTCTTAACTCTATCAATATATTAGGAATCCATATAGCCTCTAACTTGTCATGGAGGAATCACATAATCCAAATTTCTAAATCTTCATCCAAAAAATTGGGGGTTTTGTTTCGTTTTCGTTATTACCTTTCCTCATTGCAGTTACTTAAAATTTACAAAGGTCTTATCCGTCCCTGCTTAGAATACTGCTCACTCATATAGGGTGCTTCTTCCTTTACTTATCTTCTTGATAGGGTTCAATCTAAGGCAGTCAGACTCATTAATGATCCTTCTCTTACTTCTAACCTGGATTCTCTCTCTCTTCGCCGTAAGGTATCTTCCCTTTCGCTTTTCTATCGCTACTACTTCCATCGCTGCTCTGATGAGTTGGCGAGTTGCATCCCTCCTCCACTGCCGAGGCCGCGTAACACTCGCCAAGCGGCCTCATCTCACAGGTACTGTGTGGAGATTTGTAGCTCGCGGATTGGTCGGTGCAGTGACTGCTTCTTCCCATCTACCTCCAGACTCTGGAACTCTCTTCCTCCTTCTGTCTTTCCTAATTCTTATGACCTTTCATCCTTCAAAAAGCAGATCTATCGTCATCTCAGAGCCTAGTCCTCCATATCTCTGGGTCCTCTTTACTTTGACTGTTTTTTCTGTCTGTCGTTTTCCTTTGTGTGACATTACCTCATCTCTGCCTTGCCCTTAACTTTTTCTTTTCCTTCGTCTTGGTATTTTCTCGTGCCCGGGCCTTTGTTGATGAGGGCAGTTTCTGCCTATCCCGGTGTCACACTCTTAAGAAAAAAAAAATATATATATATAAATAAGCACGTTACTAGGCCAAAGTGCCAACGTCTACACCACAGCAGGTCTTAAGCGGGAAACAGACCTTACAGCTTATATCTGCTATACTAGGAATGAACGTATTCTATCTGAATGCCACTATGTTCATATTACAGTTTCCCCCAACCTCACTCGCAGTTTCGTTTTCGCATTTAATTCAACTCCCAATCGTATTCGGGACCAAAAATAATCAAATAAGCACATTATCATATGTGAAAACATGAATCATATTTACCTAGACCAGGACTTGTTCCTAGGACATATAATTACTAAGCCAAGGCACTACCAACTACACTACAGAATGTCTTAAATGGGAAACAGACCATACAGCTTATATATGCTATTCTAGGAATGAACGCATTCTATCTGAATGCCACTATGTTCATATTACAGTTTCCCCCAACCTCACTCGTGGTTTCTTTTTTGCATTTAATTCAACTCCCAATCTTATTCGGGACCAACAATAATTAAATAAGCACATTACCATATGTGAAAACATGAATCATATTTACCCCGACCGGGACTTGAACCTAGGACATATAATTACTAAGACAAGGCACTACCAACTACACCACAGAAGGTCCTAAAAGGGAAAGAGACCTTACAACTTATATCTGCTATACCAGGAATGAATACATTCTATCTGAATGCCACTATGTCCATATTACAGTTTCCTGCAACCTCATTTGTGGTTTCGTTTTCGCATTTAATTCAACTCCCAACCTCATTCGGGACCAACATTAATCATATAAGCATATTACCATATGTAAACACATGAATCATTTTTACCCCAACCGGGACTTGAACCTAGGACATATAATTACTAAGCCAAGGCTCTACCAACTACACCACGAAAGGTCTGTAAGGTCTGTATCCCTTTTAAGACTTTGTGCTATGTAGTTGGTAATGCCTTTCATAGTAATCATATGTCCTAGGTTCAAGTCCCGGTCAGGGTAAAAATGATTCATATATATATATATATATATATATATATATATATATATATATATATATATATATATATATATATATATATATATATATATATATATATATATATATATATATATATATATATATATATATATATATATATATATATATATATATATATATATATATATATTGACGCCTTTAAGGCAGTCAAGTTTAATGGTTGGTGATAAAGGAAAGGGCCACATCCCAGACTCGTCTTTAATTGGTACGGTGTGCCTAGAAGTCATAAGACAACAACTGTTAATCATTGAATGCGTTATACAATTCTGCATTACACAATTGTATTTAGTTCATGTCATCATCCTTACTCTCTATTATCATCTTATGCTACATGTTAATTATTACAGGTTGATGCAGTTAGCTTCTCATAACTTACATAATTGAGGCCCAGAATGAATCCACTGAATATTACGTCTGCTCTAAAATCCAGTCAGCCTCTGCCTGCTTGTTCTCTCATGGCATATAGTGGAATGCGCATAGTAGCATGTGGCTTCAATTAAACAGGCTAGAATAAGCAGTCGCTGCACTACTCTCTCTCTCTCTCTCTCTCTCTCTCTCTCTCTCTATATATATATATATATATATATATATATATATATATATATATATATATATATATATATATATATATATATATATATATATATATATATATATATATATATATATATATATATATATATATATATATATATATATATATATATATATATATATATATATATATATATATATATATATATATGTATATATATATATATATATATATATATATATATATATATATATATATATATATATATATATATATATATATATATATATATATATATATATATATATATATATATATATATACACACGTGTCGCTCTGTCTCTCTCTCTCTACCACCAAGGGCAACGGTAACACTTCCCCTGTCGAGCAGTAGCAGCTGCTGAAATCAAACCCCACTTAGGCATATTACGTCTTCAAAACGTGCACTCCCACCAGTAAGCAGAGATGATTCGGTGCTCACATCAGTGTCCCCTTCTGCGTCCTGACCCGTACCCAACGAACAATCCAGTGTCGTTGACAAGCTGACAGTGGAGTCACAGTTACCAACACTGTTGGTGATAATGGCAATCGCAGCTCCATTTCTTAAGTGTCTCCTGTCGGCAGAGTGTTTTCCGGAGGCCAATACTTAATTGGGTAGCCTAGGAAATCCAGCCCCTTGGTCCACCTGCTCCTCACCATCATGGCGTGGTTCGAAAGGCCCTGCTATACGTCGACTGCTGGGTTATGTGCTGAGGGCACGTGACGCCATTGTCGGATCGGTGCTAGATGCTATATTGCTGCCTCCCTGTTAGCGACATAGGTCTTGAAGCACCTGCTAGGATTGTTGATGTGCTGCAGCACGAGCATACTGTACGTCCAATACAAGACATCGTCAATCTTGACCTCTAGCTTGTTAGTGATAATGGTGGTTACTTCAGCGGCTAGCTGGGTGGCACACATCTCCAACCTAGGTCTACTTATTCCCTTTAAAGAGGCTAAACATGTCTTACCGATAACAAAGGACATGCTTACCCTGTCCGCAGTGTCACAGGAGCACAGGTAGCTGGCTGTGCCATACGCTGACTGGGACACATCAGCGAAGGCGTGTAATTCCACTTGCTCAAGTTCTCCCATAGCCCCATTGCAATAGTGTCTGAGTATCATGAACCCCATTAACTGTCGTAAATCGTGCATCCATTCCTTCCAATCCTGTTGACCTTGCTCGCTGATAGGTTCGTCACATCCCTTACCAGTCCGGCACTCTTCCTGGAAGATGATCATGGCATGGACTACGAAAGGCACCAGTATTCCGAGAGGCTCATGGACGGTGCTGAAAGTTGTGAATATGCTTCGTCTAGTGAATGCACAATCTTTGAGCTCCACTCATACTGCAAACTTTTCCTTCGCTTTGTCCCATATCACTCCCAGTGCCCTTCCTTCCGGTTGTGCAGCTGTTAGTATTTCAGACCTCGTCCCACACTCACGAAGCTCCTTCTTCTGTATCCCTTTCAGCACATCTGTCATGTTGCTCGACCATTTTGTTAGGTGAAATCCTCCTTTATTCATTAAGTTCGTCAACTGCGTGGCTATGGCCACTGCCTGGTCAGCATTGTCCATGGAATGCAGAAGGTCGTCAACATAGAAATTCTTAGAGGTTATCCTCACCGCCTCATTGTAAGACCTTCCGTACTCACTAAACGCTCACCATAGGGTGGAAGCTGCATAGAACGGACTCCACCAACCCCAAACACATGTACTGTCATCCGGAATGCTTCGATGGGAATTTGTTCTCAATCATCCTTCCTCCATAAGAAACGTAAGGCATCCCTGTCGTTCTCTGCCGCTTTCACCTGATAGAACATGGCCTCTATGTCCGCCATCACTGCCACTCTGCCCTGTCGAAACCGAAGAAGAATCCCATTAGCTACTTGCTTAAGTTAAGCCCTTGTAGTACTTGTGAGTTCAAAGACACTCCTTGATGAGTTGCAGCGCAGTCAAAAACAATGCGCACCCTCCCTGGTTTTTGGGATTCAGTACCGGATGATGAGGCAGGTACCAGATCTGCTGCCCACCAAGTCGGAGGTCTTGATCTGGCACTCGTTCCGCGTACCCCGCCATCAAGAGTTTTTTAATTTTTGTCTTGTAGGTGTTTCCCAACACCCTATCCTTCCTGAGCCTGTTCTTTAGTGAATCCAATCTGTGATGAGCCGATCTCCAATTGTTGATCTGAGGCAATGATGACTGCTTGAATGGGATCAGCAGTACATAGTGCTTTCCGCTCCTGTTTACATGACTGTCCCACAGGCTTGAGACATACTGGTCCAATGGCGACAGCCCCTCTCCCTCCTGAGTCTCCTTTGCCGTGGGCTCTTCCAGCATTTTGACCCACCCCCTCTGTGTGACGTTTGTGTCTCCTTTCCTGACGTATACCTCCACTATAGGCAAGGCAACTGTCCCCTTTTCCTGATGTCATACCCTGGACCGTCCGGCATAGTTAGTGGCTCTGAGCTTCTCTTCTGATGCGTGTCACCTTTTTGTTCTGACCGTCGTCGTATCATGGCCTTTTCGTTCTCACTTGCACTATATGTCTCCTTCTCGGCTTGATGGTCACTGGTCCCTTCAGTTGTCTTATTCACTAGTCCTCCCCGTTGACCTTCTATCATAATCGGTGTGCAGGATCGTCGCGTGTGAATCACTCTTGCATACCTCACATGGCTTCCTTTCTCGGTACGTGGTGACTCTGTGTCCCTTATTTAGGCACCTGAAGCATACCCAAAACTTTGCAGCCGCCCTCAGATGCTCCTTACTCCCTAGCCTTGCAAAGCTCCGGCAAACCTTGAGTGAATGTCTATCATGACACAATTGGCATAGTTCAGACCCTGTCTCTCTTTCCTTTGCCCTTTCATGCTCTGGTCCATCTCAATTGCCTCTGGCTTCCCTCGGAGACCCACGACCAGTGTCAATTCTTACCTGCGCATCCCATGTTCGGATGCTGCCCATCTGCTCTGTGATGTACCTTATGAGATCCGTTGCTCCACAGGGGCTTCCTGTATTATTCTCTTTCATTTGGGACATCACTCCGAACTCGCATGACATTTCCACAGGCAATCGACTCCTGCATCTTTGATCAGTCTGATTACAGTGTCTCGATCATTCCGTGCCTCCCTTATCAGTCCTTCCCACGCTTCCATCAACTGCACCTACAGTCCATCGAGCCGAAGAGCATTCTCTTGGCTGTTCATCACTGGTCCTGCTTGCATTTTGGCAGCTCCTGTGGGTTCCACTAGCCACGAGTGAACCGGAATCGCTTTTCTTCCGGCTTCCGCATCTGTTCGTTGCTTCTCCCTCTCTCGCTTTTTCTTGCCCTTTTGATCCTAGCCCTTGTGGTTCCCTTCGCCATCTGCCTTTCTCCTTTTCCTCATGCTCGTATTGCTCCTTGTCCCCCTCGGGCCTTTTACCACCACTTCTATTCCGTGCACCCACTTCTTCCTTCGTAGCCACTCATCATTGTTCCACTGCTCCTGCATTATCTGTTCAACTATGCCTCTGATGGATTCCTTGATGGACTCCAAGACACTGGTCACTGAGTTGGTCATTTTTTCTTGGCCTGAGAAGATTGCTCTTCTTCTGGTTCGATTTCATCTTCCATCCTCTCTTCCTCTTCTTCTTCTCTCACTTGTTCTACAGTTGCAAATACAGCATCTTTTGCTGCAGTCAATTTAGGATAGCTTGGTATACTCTTAGGGAGACTAATCCTTGGTAAACCATTCAGTTCGTAAATTTCATTTACCCTGTCCTCAAATGACCCTGGATAGATGGAGTCCATCATCTGGCCATAATCCATAGCACTGATTATCACTGTGGTCATTTTGTCAGCATCGATTAGGAATTTGAGTTCTTGTTGTATTTGTCTGCCCGAGGAGAGAGGGGGTTTGGCTGCCCCCAACATTTCAGCAAATGTAGGTTTGGGTATTTTCTTTGCTTCTCTAATCTCAGCCTGTTTATCTTTTCTTCTCTGTTTTCTTTCAGGACACCCTGCAGCGAGTGTGGAGTGCTCACTCGAGCAATTAATGTATTTTTTTTATCCTACTTATGCATTTGTTTTCATTCCATCTATGCCCTTCCTGGGCACATTCGGAACCGATTGTAGTTTCTTTCTTACACTCTTTAGTAGTGTGGTCGAAACTGTAACATTTCATGCAAGTATTTATGTGATTATAAATTTCCTCTTCGATGTTATTGTCATTAATTCTTATGTTGAACAGAGGGAGCCCCTGGTTTCTGACTGATTTGGCCA